>OY720039.1:8285489-8344936 GCA_963082485.1 Eudonia mercurella | reverse complement strand
TCGAAGTACTCCAAGTACTCCAAGTACTCCAAGTACTCGAAGTACTCGAATTACTCGAAGTACTCGAAGTACTCGAAGTACTCGAAGTACTCGAAGTACTCCAAGTATTTAAAGTACTCGAAGTACTCAAAGTACTCGAAATACTCAAAGTACTCGAAGTACTCGAAATACTCGAAATACTCGAAATACTCATAATACTCGAAATACTCGAAATACTCGAAATACTTGAAATACTTGAAATACTTGGAATTGAAATTGAAATTGAAATTAAAATTGAAATTGAAATTGAAATTGAAATTGAAATTGAAATTAAAATTGAAATTTAAAATTTCTGAATTGACAGACAGACAGACAGACAGACAGTATTGAACTTGTACACGTTGGACGAAATAAATGCCTTTTAGTCGAAAAACCTGTTGGACGAAATGCTTTGTTGTACAAAATGTATATTGGACCAAATACGTGTATCGTATTAAGATATTTTAAATATAGGTACCTGGAAACGAATTCTTCACATGGTTTTAAAATGATTTTAAAAACATTGTAACGGTGGTCACTTTGAACACCTACTATGATAAATTAAAGTATGTCAAAACAATGCATTTTATTCATTTTAGACATCATGTTTCTTAGAGACATTTACAGCTTAAGACCACAATCGATATTTAAATAGAAAAAGTGTAAGTTTATTTTTTCAAAACAACCGGGTTTGATTCCCGAGCTGGGTACAGTTTTTTTTCAAATGTATGAATGCAGTTTTTCTTTTTATCAAAATCGGTGACATGGTTCCTAAGAACAAATCTTCGTATGTCTTATAGTTTCAGACATTCCCATACTGACCGATTTGAATGAGCCACCCTGTATATTAATACATGGAGAGAAAACTTCGTGCCTCTTTTTAAGCATTGCACACACGGAGGGCAGTGAGATAGTTTATATGGAGAAGGAGTCCCGAAATATAAATATCACGTACTTATAATACGTTTTATATTTTGAGAACTACGGTCGAATATAGACCACTAGGCGCCCACTGGTACACTTTAAAGGCTCAACCCTAGCTGCAATGATATTGAAACTTCTGCAGATATCATAGTTTCTATTTTAATTTTTTCTTACTGTTCCAAATAAGGATTAATTGTCTTTATATTAAAATGACATCAGCTTTATAATTCGGCAGCTCTCAACAAGACCACATTCTTCTGTCGATCGACCGCGGCCGTTCCATCTTACACGATAATGAATGAAATGCGTGACTGTCCTCCGCCGACGCTTTTCACGTAATTTGAATAATTTGAGTAATGATTGCGACATTCGTAACGCGAAATAAATGTAGAAGTTTCTGCTTTACAAATACAATAATGAGCGGTTGATTCAAAAGGTTGTGATAATGTTTGAAAGTCAAATTGAGTTATGGAGGGCACTGTGATTTTGTAACGCGATTTATTTGTAGTTAAGGAGTCGTTATTTCTATGTTTGTTTTTTGGTGGCGTGGCAAATGAGACCAAACCACTTGATGATGATTACCGCAACAAAGCTGGTGCAGTTTGTATGTTTTTTTTGGAGAGAGATTGCTGACTGTCTCAGACGGCATTTTCAGCTTCACCGGGCTTGTTAGGGGGCGGCAAGAAACTTAAGGGTTCCTTAAGCCGTGTGAAACGATCACCTTCAGAGGTTTTCTAGAGGGAACGGCATCGCGCACTAGTGCGCGTCCCCGTGCATCTAGAATCTAGCCCGAGAATCTAGCAGAGATTCTTAGAAGGGTTCGGATCGGCTCGGGTAGACCGGGCCGTGGAGGAGGAGAGAAGCGCCCAGGTACATATCTACTAATGTACATTGTAATGGATATTGTATTGTACCAAATTGTCTAATTGTGCGCATTGACATATTATTTTCTAATTGTAAATTGTATACCGACTGTCTCAGACCAAATAAAAACTTTTTATTTGGTCTGAGCCGACTGTAATAATTGTTTGATTGTATTTATAACTTGATTCTTCATTTGTATTATTAATTTAAGCACCTGACATTTTGTACTGATTACTTGATATAGGTATTTAATTGTTCAATTTATTGTTTTACGGCTCGATATCATTTAGTAAAACTCTGTAACCTTGAAAGAAGTTTTCTGCCCATCGACAAGACAGATTTTTGATTGACATAGTTGATCAAAAAAAGCAGAGGAACTGCACCATACAGGTTTAAATGAATTTTGAATAAGCATGCTACCATAGTTACTCGTAGCTTAATAAGGATGAGCCTAACAATGTCCCCATCTCCCCATGTATCCTGTTCATACGCAAAATATTCTATTCTATTCTATTCCATTCTATACTAAACTATTGCATTTTTGTTTTCTCTTCTCTTACGTTATACTTTAGTAAGGGCTTGTTTTAAGACGGCCTGCCTAGCTAGCTACCACTATAAATCGGGAGACGCCCAAATTACCCCGGGCGTCCTCTGACGGGCCGATGCGGGGAGGACCTCGGTGTTTGCCATTTGTGATCTCGAGCAATCCCCGTGGCAGAGAAGGGATGCTACTTGGTTTTTAGTTGGTATACCTCCCCTCCCCTCGTCGAGCATTTAGTAGCTAGACGAAAAAAGGTAAAAGAGAGTCCCACAGAACCCAGGGTCGCCCCTAGCCTCGGTGTAGGTGCAAAGCATTTTCCCTAGGTAAAAAAAAGCTACCACTATACATAGCTTCAAGGTACTGCTCCTTAGCAGACTTGCACTTGCACCTTAACGTGAAGTGAGTGGGCTTACAACTCCGCCACCAAAGAGGACATTTGGTAGTCGACTTTAGAGTCGACGACCCGAGCAGTGGAATCGAGCGAGTTGTGCTCTTAGTGCAACGAGAAGTGAGCGAGCTTACAGCTCCGGTAACCTATCTGGATAATAGGTAGAGGACTATACGTGTTCACGAGGCAACTGGCTCGAGACACTAGTCTTAAAAGTACCGGATGAAGAATGCGCTTCGGCGTGTCCTGATCTAGCGTTATGATCTGACGTAGATGGTCCCTTGTGTTTGCACAAGGATGTCTGACACCTACTTTGTAACCTGACGGTTGGTAGGGGGTGTCAGTATAAACTTTAAAGTCGTTTTGTGGCTGGGTTGTGCACCTTAACGTCACTTACCACAGTGAGAAAGTTGTGGTGTAAAGAAAAAAGGTTGTCCAATATTTAAGCTTTTATTGCTGAATATGATAAACAGTATTCGAGAAGAGATAAAGGTTCCGCCGGGCGAATGGGAGCGACCGCGGCTTTAACAATGGCGTCCTTTGTGGCCACGGAACAAGCCTTTATTAAACCCACTTTGCACCTTGGAACGTTTATAAATTGCTCGAGTCATTCAAAACGTTCGCCTTAGTGCCGTGAATGCTTTGCAATAGTTGAGAGTTTGATTTATGAACACTTTGTGTTGTGTGGTATTCTAAGATTGTACCTATTAAGAATAGGTTGGGGAAAAAGTCTTTTCGCATATAGTATGTATGAACTTGTAATAAAATCTCTTTGGCTATACTATTTGTATCTGGCTGGTTTTGGTATCATTAAAAGTTAATTTTTAAACAAGATAATTTCCAAATTCAAATTAGGAAAATGTGTGATTTTCATTTGTTTTTCGTACTGTCAAGTCAAGACTTAGAGCGTGTCAAGATGAGTGAATCTAATGAAGAAATTCGATACATTTTAATTTTTTTTTAGAAAAAAGGGGTAAGTATTTAAAATATCTTTTATTATTCGATTATTAAGTAAATTTTTTTGTATAAGTAAATAGATTTATAATGTATAGTTTTGTTTGTTGCTTATGGCTGGTGGTATATTTAAACTTTAAATACTTTTTTCCTTGACCCATAGAAGAAAAGACTTGTATAGAAATGTTAATATTACTTTTTTTACTTTACATATAACCCTTTTAACGCCAAAGTCTAAAACATTCGACCAAATATTTAGATAGAATGAGCACAAACATGGTGTTGTCCGCTATATCAGACTTCGGCGTTGAAAAATTCTAATTTTCTATTTGACCTGCGCTTAGGCTAAACATAAGATCGCTAGTTGGTGCTAAAAAGGTTCCTGTTAGACAAGATCAGTCCCATACACGTTCCATTGCCGGCAAATAAAAAACCAAAACGAGATAAAGTGGGCGATGTTCCTTGGTGTTGCCATTTAACAGAAGCATAAACGCGGGGAAGCGAATAAATACCGTGCAAATGTAATGTTCAACATTTCTTTCTTCCCGGATTTTTTTTATGTTCAAAGTGAAAATATTTGAATTTTCTAAAGTAATCGAGTTCCTGTGCCCTCGTTAAATCCTACGTCTGCAATTAAGAAAAGGGTGCTCCTGAGTAGCGCTGTAAACTGATTATACTTAAAATGAAGCGGTAACACCCGGCATTACCTCCCTTATTTGCATAAATAAATATTATTTTGAAGGGAAATGTTTATTTCCTTTATGGCTCGAAAGGCTGAATAGCGCGATACTTACCTTAGAAGGATCTCGTCATAATTAAAAGTAAAAATTTTGTTAACTCCGACAAGTAACATCCGATCTTAGAAGGCGTAGAAATATTTCAATGCTTGTTTGTTTCTTTTTCTTGTTTATTTAAATTTATTTTTCAGGCAATTGAATAACAAGCTAAAAAGAATATACTATGAGCCGCAAAAGGTATATTAATGAACAAACTATAATTCCGATGCGTCGTATAAAAGGTGAAATAACAGAATCTTAGCGAGTCCTATCACTTTTCACATAAATTATTACGAGATCGTATAACATATACGATGGTGAAGCTAGTCGCAACATGCCATTTATTATTATCTAGTTATAGCTCGCTTCAACTATCACCATCAATCCCAGCACACGTATTCTCAATCTTCCTACGAGTACAGCACGAGGACCTTTAAGGGTGCGCCGTCCGTAAGTGACAAGTGTCATATATTTTATTTGAAACTAGCTGACCGTCGGACTTCGTACCGCTTCGACAGTTTCCATGACAACAAAACAAACAAATCATTCGTCCGCTTAAGAACACCCGTATCCCATTATAGACCCCTACAGCAGCGCCACCTACCGTATCCAATTGTAAATCTAAACCATTCTCGAATCTACTTGAACACACATAGAAAATTTCATCCAAATCGGTCCAGCCGTTTAGAAGGTTCAATATCATACACACGCACAGAAGATTTATGTATTTGTAGATGTCTTCGTCCATATTTATTTTCATCCCCCTATCTCGGAAATAGTATTGTTGCTGAGTGCAAAAGCCGTTTTTATCCGCTAGAGGATAAAGTAAATTGATTTTAGAACATCGTGTGCACTAAGTTTGTGAATTCAAAACATCATTAAACCAATTTACTTCTACCTCCATGGTGCCGAATTTATCAGTACACAAGTCACTAACACCAACATTACAGTACCTACAACAAAAATATTACACTCAACTTAAGTAACTGTAGCAACGTTACTTTCAATTTTTCTTAATTATACCTAAGTATTATTTGTTATAATTTAAAGATTATTCTGTAATACTTACCTACCTATTATAATGTAGTAGTTAATACCTAAACTGAAAGAAAAGTAGCTTGTGATTGTAAATGTTTTTTTTTGCATTTAGTCATTTCCTCGCTGAGGTGGAATGAAAAGTTACGTGTTGCACTCGAGTGCAAAGATTTTCACCTCGTGCTCTTTTGATTCCCTCGCTAACGCTCAGGATTCAAATTTTTTTTAGAGTCTTTCGCTTGCTCGGTCATCAAAATTGAGCACGCGGTTAAAAAGCAACTTTGCACTCTTGTATAACAAATAACTATTGATGCCGCGCGACCGTACTAATTTTGTATGGGGAATTTAACGTGTTAATTTGAAAGATAATAAAAAAGTAAAATACATTCTTTGAAATAAAATGTTACATCAAAAAATTACCCGCTGAAAATTAAAAAAAAAACAAAAAGAGGAACATCGCCACAACTCCGTTTCAAATATTTTTTTAATTAAACGAAATTAACAGCCCGTTTCGAGCAAGCGGAACGTTGCCGCTTATAACATCGTTAGTGCCACAACAAATGGTCGTAATGTGGAAACCTCGGAATTTGCTACACAAAGAGTTGCAGCACTGCAAATGGTCTCTTCATCGAGGCCAATGAATAGAGAAGCAGGTGCTGAAAATTACTCGTACTTTTCATAAAAAATTAAATGTAAATCATTCTTATAACCAGGGACAGATATCGTAACCCATTCAGGGTTTTTAAGGGGTTTTGAGAAGGGGTTTGCTCAATTCGAAAGAATAACCCAAAAGATAGCAATTGAACGGGTAACACTTTGGCTACCCTTTCAAAGGCTGAATGCAGCTTCAGCGCAGATATGATGTCTTTGCTCAGTACATAATAGCTATTACTGTTTGTCGTTAGATCGATCGCTGCGGATCGTCGCGCCCGCGAACCCACCGGGCATTTTTACAGTGCTATGGTGCTTAATTTATGAACATAGGTTCTCAATTAACTTGGCAAGTGACAAGGAAGTGAGAGAGATTATACTATTGAGTTACCCTTTGGTTACCCTCCTGAAAAGGTTATCAAGTTGAAGGGGTTACCCAATGAAAGGGTTACACAAATTTAAGGGTTACCTTAGTCTTTATTAAGCCTTTCAAAGGCTCTTATGATTAAGCCGTTGGACCGGTACTTGCTGCTAAGAACAATTAACAAAGAACATACTCTACCTAAGGCGCTTCGCAGATAGAGCAACTTTGAGTTCCATTTTGCAACAGGCGACTCGCAACTAGCTATTTCCGTATATGCGTAGACATAGCAACTCTATATGCCAGTTTCAATGATTGCCATCAGTTTTCAGTTGCTGCAACTAGCAACTGTTGAATTTGCGCGAGCCGTATGTGTCAGGTGGCAAACTTTAAAAGATTTCGACTTTTAAAAAGATTATACTCGTAGTTTCGTCAACTCTGTCTGCGGAGCATCTAAGCGTACGCATTTCTACTATAATATTATTTACTGGTTAGTAACGTAGGTAAGCAGCATTTGATTGCCAGTTGGCTGCGACTGTGTGCTTGTTTTGTATTCTGAGCTGTGTGCATACATTTAATAAGGTTGTATGTCGTACTTAGAATGGGTGTCTGCCAATTCCTTTACCTACTCTTTGAGGTGCGTACTTTTTGGTGGCTTTACCCTTTGCTCTTTATAATTAAATTTTCACAAGGTTTAATAATTTAAAACCTAGTACTATTAAGAACTTAGTACTATTTTTCAAAAAAATCCAAATCAAAATGTAATAATTTTGTTATTTTTATTCCTCTGGTTTTTTTTTTAAGTTCAGTTAAGTTATGTTTCTTTTTGTTGTTATAAGTATTGTTCTGTATATTTGTTAGTTTGTTCAATAAAATGTATGTTTTTTATTAAAAAAAGTCTGTCTGTCATGTCTGTCTGTCTAAGTTGGGGTGCGAACCCACAGTCTGTCACGATCCCGGCTGCTGCTACCGAATCCTTGGTTGCTTCGTAGAATGTCGACGTATTGTTTTGAAGCTACCTACGAAACGAAATTTTCCATTGCAAACACGATTATTGACATATAATTTTGAACAAATATTGTTGCGAACAAATTACAATTTGAAAAACAAAAAGTGTTGAAATATCCCGCTCGTGGAATTTTTTCAACACTTCGTCTATTGCAAACACATTAAATTAAAAATAGAACAATTTAAACAGATGTATCATTGTACCAACACCTGTTTAAATGAGTTTTTGTTCATCAACATCCAATATGTTTAATTATAGCGCATAAATTATAATAAGTTCCAAGTAATCAACATTGACCAAGAAGTGTCACGTGGGTTTTCAACGTGCGCGCACAGTATAAGGTAAAAATTAAAATTAAATGTAGATAGATAGATACTCTCTTTTCTCGCTGCTCTCATGATGGCTTTCGCATCTGTCAGTAGTGAGCCAGCGGCATTGCCAATGAAGAACCACATACTCCCCCTGGAACGCCCTCCCTTGGATTTTCCAAGAAATGCCACTACCTATTTTTTGCGCGTGACTTCCATAAACTTCTTTTTGAGCGTGACTTATGTAATAATCTTTTTTATTGTAATATAAAATTTATGTTTATTGTTGTCAAACCGTAAGGGGTAACCCTCGTGACCCAACTCTCGTTAATGACCTTCAGAGAAGTGGGTGTACCTGAAAATCAGCGCTACCCGTGATCATATACTAATACATAATACTTTGTAAAATTGTGATATGTTTTGTTTAATAAATAAATTAAAAAAAAAAAAAAAATATATCTCATGACAGCACAAGCTGAGCCATTTCCAAGTGCTTTCGTTTATTTACTTTAAAAAAAAACTGTGTTTCGTGAGCAAAACATAAGTTTCTTTTTCTTTTTTTAATGTAGAATTCTTTCTCCCTCTTAATGATGCTATGAAATAATAAAAGTCAACACTTTAATGTGACAGGTTATTATTAAAGTGCCAAGTATATACCACAGAATAGGTAAGTAGGATATAGTTAGGTATAACTTACACGATATTGGATGTTCATTATCATATAGATTAGACGGCGTCAACTGTGACGACACGAATGTCAATATACAGCGCTATAAGGGTGATTTATACTTAATTAGAAGAAATTAGGATGCTTAGAACAGTGTGGTTTTAGCTATGCTTACTAAGAACTAAGTAACCAAAATGAGGTTTGCATTTCGTACGCGATTACATCATATACATACATTTCAAAAGAAAATAATTAATTACAAAATTATTTTCCTATACATGCAATGTTATTGCAATTACTAAGTTTAAATGTGTTACGTATAACTAAGTAGGTGTTCTTACATTAAGAAATCATAGCAATGGCGGCGGTGATTACTCTCCATCAGGTGACCCGCCTGCTCGTTTGCCTCCTTATTTTATAAAAAAAAAACATATATTTTCATTTAGTAAGATAAAAAAATTTGAACTAAAACGTGATGGTTAACTGAAAAATTTTATGCATCTTATTCAAAATTCTTTGTTCACGTAACGCCTCTAATAGACGACATTACTGCATTCTTTATGCACGTAAAAATGGCCAACACAAAATTATATGAAATATCGCAAACGGCGTGTTTATAAGTGACACTCCATTGAAGCGGAGCGGAGCTGAGCGGAGTAGAGTAGAGCAGCTTTAGACTCAATTAAGCTCCATTGAGGTGGAGCGGAGTTGAGCGGAGAAGAGCGGGTAGCTTTAGCCGAAATTAAACTCCATTGAGGTGGAGCGGAGCTGAGCGGAGAAGAGCTGGGCAGCTTTATCCACAAAAACTTCATTGATTCTGCCCAGCGCCGCAAGAACCTCGGCAAGGTCATTGGTTTTCTTCCTGTTCGTTTGTCCATACCTTATTTTTACTAATGATATACGTGTATTATGATATTATAATACAATGTAATATACTTAGTAGTATATACTTAGAGATATATTTATATCGCCTAGACGACTCTTCAATTATTGCTATTCTAAGTATACAAAAGTCGGAACAACTATGCGTAATAATATTATTAATATTTGTCTCATTTAAGATTTAGTTAGTAAAAACCATTCTGTCTTGCTGACACAAAACATATTAGGTACATACGTAAAATAATGGATGAAAATAAAGATGTTAATGCTTTACATATGTATGCAGTACTTATTTATTAGTCTTTTTAAAAACAACAAACCATAATAAAATATGAAAAAAGCATGTGATAGGGCGCTTTCAAATTAGGCGTTTTGTGTCGGACCGCTGTCGTGCGTTTGCACTGCGTTCCATATTAAGGCGAAGGGTAAGGCACACTAATGGATTTAATTTGATAACTGCTAAACTGGATTTTTTTCAAACGTTGCGGACCTTCCGACACTAGGCAAACATCTATTATTTAATAATTGTGCACTACTTTTAGGTTTGTTTTTGTATTCATTCGCTAACACCAACAGTGGCCATTGTTTGTGAATAAATGCAATAGCCCGTTTTGTGAATAAACCACGCAATAAAAAGTAGTGCACAATTATTAAATAAATACTATGGATGCTTTCCTGTTGTCGGACGGTACGCAATGTTTAAAAAAAGATCCGGTCCGTTAGTAATTGTCAAATTATCAATTGGTGGCACTAGTGTGCCTTACCCTTCGCCTTAAAACAAGCTGTCGTGCGGCTGGCGTTAAATATGAAAACGCACGGCTACAGTCCGACAAGAAACGTCTAAATTGAAAGCGGCCTAAGTGAACTTATAGAAACACACAGATAGTTATTATTATCTGTATTAAAAAAAATGCAGGGTTGGCCAAAAAGAGCTCTTGAAGATATAAGTTCACTTTTACACATGCTTTTTTAAAATAGTTGTTAGGTAAATTAGTATAAGGAGGAGATTGTGTCTCATTAAACAAAAGCAGATCCTTCTCCCCATTTTGAATTTTAAGTTACCCATTTTCTGTAAATAAAAAAACTACACTTAATGTGATAGTACTTAAACTTTTTATCACAGCTCATAACAATGAGTTGTCCTTATCAAATAAAATAAAAAATTAAATAAAAATGAACTATGTCATATGTATAATCTCGAAACATATTCATGCAACCAAGTATAAAGAACACCGTGATAATATGCACAATCATATTTACGAAGGTTTACTTTTCTATAAAAAAACATTTTTTTTTAGAAAATTTATTTTAAAACATTTCTTTTATAAACCTTGACATGTTCTGACTTCTGTATCGTTTGGACTATGAGGTTGACGACCAAGGAGACTATATTAGCAAGATCTAAGGTTGTAACTTTGCAATTTTACTAAAAACTACAAAACTACATAAAACTACATGGTCAATATCTCAGTCATGTAGTGCTTTCCAGGTATGTTTATAGTTTTTTGGGGTTATATTCACCTATCCCTATCTGCCATATTCCGGATTATACAGGTATTATCAAACTCTTTGTATACTCTCACTTCTCAATCCACCAAAGAAACCAGATTCGGTATCATAAACTCACACTTGTGTTTTAATATCCCCCATTATATGACAGGTCAGACCAAATTGGTCTGAGTACGACAGTCGCTTAAATAGTTGATATTATATAAAAAAGAGAAAATGTTTTTACACTGAATGTTTGTGTGAAAACAGCTGTCTCTCATTAAGTTGTCTTATAAAAACCATTACTGAAATATTGTTGAATTTCACATATTATTTAAAAAGAACCATTTCGAGCGCGTAGTGTTTGATAAAACCCTTATTTTACTAACAAATTCGAAATCAGCTTGAATAGATAATGCTATATTAAAATACATTTTTAAATAGGCAGAAAATACCCCGTCCACCTTTCTTGTGTTAAGGATCTCCATTTATATTAATTAGAGTTTAATTTGTTTCTAAGTAAGAAACAATATTCAAAGTTTCCTAAATAACCGGTTTCGACTTCATATTCTGTTTTGTTTGACCCCAATTCAGCAGGGTGATTAATAATAGGAGCCCATGTTCTGAGGTGTTTAGATCATACGGTGAATTACTGCATTTCCCCACTAATTGATTGATTTATAGCTTCAATCGGTGGTATCCGGAAAGTTACTATATGATCCGTTGGCTTTATGTTATAAAGGTTATATGTATGTATGTATTTATGTATATATATGTTTATATTTATGTATGTATATATATATGTATGTATGTATGTATCTACCTATTTATGTATTTATACGCATTTGTAGCGTATGCAAAGACTGCGGCGACCCACCTGGAGCCTTACCATGATCTATTAAAGCAGTATTATTGTTTTGGAAATGAGACGCGTGTACATATAGCACTACATGGGTATCGTTTTCAAAACGGATGAAACTGATCGAGGTAGCTAATGATGGCGGGCATGACCGCCCATAGACATCTGCAGCATCCGAGGAGCCATCAACTAAACCGAGAATAAAATAGAATAGAATAAAATACTTTATTGTACACATAAAAAAACACAGATATGTAAAAAAAAAATAGGTGTCGTACAATGGGCGGCCTTAGCCTTATCACTAAAAGGGATATCTTCCGAGTACAATTATATGAGTATATATCCGCCGCTTGGCATCGAAACAAGACAACAAGACAACAGAGGTGGTTATAAATTCAAAATGAGACATTAATCATCAAAACTATACATTTTTGACTACTATACTTGTACCAAAATACAGTAATCATGATTACTAATAAGAGTAATATAATATTTCAATGAGTATGTATGTATGTATGTATGTATGTATGTTTGTATGTATGTATGTATGTATGTATGTATGTATGTACATATGTATGTATGTATGTATGTATGTATGTATGTATGTATGTATGTATGTATGTATGTATGTACATATGTATGTATGTATGTATGTATGTATTATGTATGAATGTATGTAGGTATGTATGTATGTATATATGTATGCAACTTTATATTAATTAGACAATTAGGTGGTTGAAAGGCAAAGCGCTCGATATCCAACGTCATTGGGTTCAATTCCCAGGTCCGGTGTGTGTTTTGGATTTTTCGATGCATAGTCGGGGTGTATGATCAATAACTGCGGTATTCAGCAAGCGTGGGGATTAGTCAATACTTAACAATTGTAGCGATGAGTTGATTTCAGTGATTGAGGACTTTGCTAAGTAGTGGGACAATATACAGGCAATATTCAAAATTCAAAATTCAAAATCATTTATTCAGTTTAGGCTACAAAAAGCTTATATGAACGTCATTATGCCATCGGTTCGTAAGTCTACTCTGGGCGGGAGACCATGTACTGAGAAGAACCGGCAAGAAACTCAGCAAGTGTCAAGCTCTTTTCTCCCTTACAGCGTCAAAAATATTGGAAAATGCCCTATCATAAAAGGACACTTTCCATTACAAACAAACACACAAAAAAAGGACAATCACAACACCCAAAAATACAACAAAATAAAAAATAAAAATTTAAGTTTGCAAAAATTACATCAGGTACCTACCAATTTCAATTTTCACAATGTCATACAGTACTAATAGAAGTCAAAAATTATCTAATACCTCAAAATAATAACTAAAAAATAACTAAAAACTGTGACGTCAATTTAGTATACTGCGAAGCCGTTCCTTTAAAGTTAACTATACTGGTTACTGTTTAAAACGGAACGTAATCCAGTATACTGTCATCCATGCTTTCATCCATGTCATTTCTGGACGCTGTTGATCACGTGATCAAAGCACTGAGAGCACCTTACCTCGAAAATGCCAGTGCTTACAGTACAGAAATGGCGACGGTTTATGACGTCATATATTTCACCAGAATACTGCGGCAGTATACTGTCAGTCCATAACGGAACAAATTTTTAACCAGTAAGAGTACTGCACTGGCTCGCAGTGTATATCGGAACATACCCTAAAACTATAAAAGGAAGGTTAAAATAAAAAACGTGCAACTATGTTTAGTTGATTAGAAGATAGATCTTATGGCTCGAAAAGGAGGTTGGAGTGCGACAAATGGTTGACACTTAGTTTTTATTTTTTGTATTGTTATGTCATCAGCCGTCAGATGAACTGTCAAAATACGATCTCTGAGGCCTTCTTCCCGGCCAAATTCAGAAGTAGGTACTTTGATTTAAAAGCTGACAGTTCGTTTTAGATGTAATTGACTTGTTCGCGTGTTACTAGTGTCGGCTGTCAATAACTTACATCAATTCGTATTCTCGCATAATTATTTCAGATTTTAATAGTATTTCTGCCTAGATTCAACGAATGCTTTGGACTTATATGTGCCTTATGTGCAAATACTACTGGTACTAAGCCAAAGGTAGGCGCTTTGCTGTACAGTGTATTTGTGCTAGGGATTGATGAAACCAATTAGCTTATCCCATTTCACGTTGATCGAATATAGAGCAAGGTTCGTCGGTTCAAAGCTCAGATTAGAGTTATATATTGAGTTAGTGTGCACAACACAACATTGCATTACCTAAGTCAGGGCGATTTATAAACAATTTAATTAGCTCACTCCAGACAACTGTCTGGTCATTCGCTTTATAAACATTCAACATTTGTTTTATACTCTCCTTTACTAACTTGTATAAAGAAGAAGAAGAAGAAGAAGGAAGAATACGAAGAAGACGAAGAAGAAGAAAAAATATTGATTATAATGTTAAATTATTTTTTGCAGAAATCCTTGACAAGAAGGTGAATTATTTGAATTTAATGTTATTATTTACGAAATATTTTTTTAAAATAACAAATTCAGAATAAATTGCTGCAACTAATATCGTTTTGTTCTCAAAGATGATTTAACCTTTTTTCTGTATACGTATCTAGCCCTAGGCCCTAGCCCATCTTTAAATGGTATGAGTATGTTTAAAAAAAATATATTTGTTTTGATAAAAAAATTATGTAAAAACTTTTTTTTTTTTTTTTTTTTTTTCTTTTTGTTGATGGCTTTGTGCGATTAGCACATTTAGCCAGTGTCAAAGTAATTTTTCTTACAAGTAATACATAAATAAATAATATTTCTTTTCTGTATGATGGATGATGAATGATAATAGAAATGAGAAGTGAGAAATGATATACCCCCAACCCCTCGAGTATCTCAGTAAAGATGTGGGGCTTTACTAAGTCCTCGGGCAGACTTCTTGAGAGAATTTATGTAAAAACTTAATCCGAGTAGATAATTAATTTTTTTTTTCAATGCCTGTTTGATAGTGCAATTGATTATTTGAGTTCTATTATTGTCTATTTATTGTCAGTTTAAAATGTATTTTTATTAAATATAGTGACAAAAGAAATACTATGTTGTTGTTTTCAATTATTTATAGACTCCTAGTCCTAACGAGAGCCATCTTACAAGAAATTGATTGACTAGAGATCGCCGCCTGAGTCGAATTACGCCGCATTTTCTCAAAAAGCAGTTATTTGAAGTTATCCAAGGCAATAAAAGGAGAAAACCCCTGTTACCGTGTGACTCGAAAGTCTGCTCCCGGAGACGTATTTCAAAGATATTGGCGTTCGGCATCATAAGTGACGTTTAATTCCCTGAAAAGGTACATTTTATTTATTTAATTTCTTTATTTTTACAACCAATTAATTATTAAAAACCCCAGTTCTTTGCTATTCTCTTTGATGAAGGTCCCGTGGTAACAAGAGGTTAGAACCCTATTCGCCACGTCGTTGGAACAGCCCCGGAATCCAAGATGTATGTCATTAAATTTCACAATATAAAGCATCATTTCACATATTAGACATTTTTACATATTAGAAAGACTACAAATTCTATGACCTTGCTTTAGATAAATTCATACATTTCGAAAGTAAATGACCTCCTCTAGGGTTTATACATTTCATTTTCTTTAATAGCCATTATCCTATCCTTTTACTACTACAATTCAGGGCACTTTGACGGAGCCACAGCCTCCACCAAGAAACTGAATCTGGAGCTGGTGAGAAAGGGACAGGCTTGTTGTCTTATAGAAGAAACTAGGCTGATGAAGTAGCGCAGTCCGAACTCTTCTGCGACAGAGACGAATTCCGTATCTTTCTGCCCCCAGACCAATTAGAGGTATTCTGTACGAGCTAACAACAAGGATCCATCCTTAACATTACAGATATCTTGTGAGCATGCCTTTGTAGATAATAAAGATCATTTTATTTATTTATTTATATTTCATATTTATTTATTTATTTATTTAATACATAATATTTTACTTTAATTTTTCATGTTGAATGTCCAATTTCGGTTATATTGATAATCTCATATCATCTTACCTACTAACAAACCCTTTTTATTTTTTCCCCTCATTTTATTATTGTTTTTGATCAAGTTGTTACTTTTGTCGACCAAACTGACCTCAGGACTCCTGGTACCCTTAGTGTTTTTGCAATATTTTTATTTTGAAGATGTTAACTCAATAACCTTGTAAATCTACTTTATATTGTAAAGTGTGGAGCGTATTTTTTGAAGCCTCCTCACAGGAGGAGTAGACGATCCACATTACAAATTAGAAGTGACAATTGTGTATTATACAATGTAATAAAATAAGCATGAAATGAAATGAAATTGTAGCATTATTTAAGAAACAAACTCTACAGTATAAGGAATTAAAGCATATTTATTTTTATTTCATAATTTTTGTACACACAAACAAACCGAAAGGAGAACATAGTATGAATAGATAAGTACAAGGGCGCTGGATATTTCACATTAAAATTCAGTCTTCCAGCAGGCTCGTAGAAGGAGAAGATACAAAGAAAAGTAGAAAAAGAGTGCACTTCACAAAACAAAAACAAAAAGAGTATGAAGGACTAAACATACAGTATTTTACTGAGTACAGGCCTTCTCCCATGGGGAGTACGGATCATAACCCACCACGTTAGTTCAAGTATGGGTTTTAACGACTGCCATCTTATGACGACAACCGGGACCAACGGCTTTAACTAAGGACACCAATTAAACATACATATCTATATATTAATATGTGAAGCAAAAACTTTGTACCCGTTTTTACGAAAATTGCGCGGACGGAGGAGTACGAAATTTCGCACACTTATAGTTTATATAGAGAAGGTTATCCGAATGTTATTTTTTTTTTTATTATGCATAAAAAATACATTAAATCAACAAAAACAACATTACACACACTACCATGAATTTGACACACACGCATGTATTTGACACACGTATTGTTTGTCTTTAATGCGGCTGATAACTGTCAATGCTAATCCAAACTCACATTCTATCTTTTTTAATGTTTCATTGCTTAGGATACAATCCGTGCAGCCTTAATATAATTACGGTCGAATTTCGACCACTGGGCGTCTACTAGTTATAATAACAATGACACACTCAAGTGAAAAGGTAGTACTCCTTTACGCGCTTCTTAAACGAGTAAATCGACGTGGACTTCCGAATACTGGGTGGTAGGCCATTCCACAGCCTACCTTTCTAACTTTTTCCTTATACTGTGCCTATTTTATCCACAAAGGCTGGCATCGCATGCGCGATTCTTCCGTGTTGAGGGTGGCCATGAGTGGCAGTGAGTGCTTCTACTGAGTTTAGCTGCTTGCTCGTGTGCCACTATAAACATAAAACTAAAAAAAACCGTTCGTACATTTTTGATGTCAAAATAGTCGCTGATGAAAGGGATGCGCTTCCTTTGGCCTTATTGTCATCTACATTAGGGTAAAATACGGCCAACCGTTGTGCAATAAAAAATGGGTATATTATTAATTATTTTCTACTTTATTATGTTTATGCGATACCGCAATGTAGTGTCATCGCAAAGGTCGTTCTATTTCAAAGACTCGGAAAAAAATGTGAATTCAAAAGCAGACCGAACTTTTTAACTTGACTCCCTTTGATATTGGGCCGTCGAGTGTTTAAGTGAGTACTTCAGCCGCGATCACAGTACTGTCGTTAAGGCTTTACACGATTAAGGGCCATTGATGTGCCTCAAAGAGCACAGTAGCTCTCAAGGTGGGTGCGATCGCGTCGTGCGAATTTTTGTTTCTTTTGAACCTCCATTCTTTAGAGCGTGAATGGCGTCTGCTTCAAATTTCACGCTTCCACTGCGATTATTTTAGATTAATTTAACGCTAAATGAAACTGCTTTTAGTATTGCTATTGTTTAGACGACAATTGCGTAGTTGATTGGTTAGTCAAGAGATAAATTTATTAGCAACTGTCGAAACAATTTTTTTTAATAGAAATTGTATGGAAATGGAAACTATGGCGTCAATATTCTGAATGTTTTCACTATCTATGTTTTAGAGAATATGGTTTAATATTCATAATCAATACTGCCAGACACTTCTCGTGGGCGGTTACTTGCGCCAGAATTAACAAGAGGGCCATTATTATATAATATAACTCTGTCGAGAGATGTTTGGACCACATGAGTAAATACCCAACAGAGTCCAAGCTTCCTTATAGCGCTCAAAATTTATACATAATTTGGTAGGGTATGACATGAAGATAAGATAAATGAAACAAAAAAATATATTTATTTATAAATTTATAAATTACTTACATAATCTAAATAATTTATTTTTATTTTTCAATAACTCGATTTTTTGTTATCTTTTTCAGATTTAGATAAATTCTAATCAGACAAAGTCTTTTTAAATACCTACTGAATTGGAAAACACACTAAGATTTCAGTGCCAATATTTACAATGTTTGCATTAATTTTTTTAAAATATATTTTGCGGGTAAGCACAGTGCCTTGATCTCACCTGATGTTCAGTGATGATAAGGCCAATTATGGAAGCGCACTTCACCCGGAATCCTCAACTAGTGAGGCACTGGTTATCATATCTCTAGCTACCGGAACAACAATGCTACAAACATTGATGTTATGGCGACATATTTAAATAAGATGGTGGTAGCTAGCCAGGCGGACAAACAAGCCCTACCACCAACCAAACCGAGTACACAAACATGTACCCCTCGCTGGGAATCGAACCCGGGACCTCTGGGTCTAAACCGGTGGTCTTAGCCACTAGACCAAAGAGGCGGTTGAAATCGAAGTGTTCCCAAAACTACGTGAAATACTTGAGTAAAATCTTGCTACTTTTATTTTTCTGAACAAAGGTTCATACACGCTGTAAAGTAATTAATCATATTTTACTTAAACTTAAATCAAACATAACAAAACTTCAAATAATTAAAATATTTTACGAGCGATGACAGTTCACAACGCGTGTGACACTCAGCGGGATTGTCCGCTGGCAGTGCCGGTGTAAACCGGTTTGTCCTCTCGCGGCGCGTACGTGAACCCGTCGGTGAGAGGTCACGCACACATAAACTATGCTATGTAGTAGTGTTCCTGTCGCAGCGCGCTCAAAGGAAGCTTTGACTCTAGTCGAGTATTAACTCATGTGCCAATACTACTGGTACTAAGCAAAAAGTAGGCGCTTTGCTGTACAGTGCATTTGTGCTGGGGATTGATGAAACAATTAGCTTGCAGACGATATTGGTGTGGTAATACCAAGTAAAGATATTAGAAGCTATAACCAAGAAATTAATTTTACTATGAATAAAATAGCAGACTGTTTACATAATAACAACTTAAATATAAATTTAAGAAAAACTACCTACATACAATTTGTTAATAAAAATGGAAAAAAGCAATTATTGAACATAAATGTTCAAAATCAATTAATTGAAGAAAGCAATGTAATAACATTTCTTGGAATAACTTTAGATGATAAATTTACCTGGGATAAACATATTACTGGTATTTGTAATAAAATGCAATCTTTTGCATACGCGTTGTGGCGACTCAAGAAGGTTAGCAATGAGTTAACTGCTATTCAAGCTTATCATGTCTATGTAGGCTCGTTACTTAGATATGGCATTGTAATATGTACATTCTTACTTTTTTATGGTACTCATTAAAAATACTTTCTTCTGTGCTAGATAGAGGCCTTCGGTGTTGGAGTGACAAAGCGGTCGCATGAAGTCTGAGCGAGCGGGTTTAGGGGAAATATCATCCTTAATCAACCTCCATTTTGTAATTAGAAATACTGAAGACATTGCTGTGTGGGCTAGATCCCTTTGCGCATCATACATCAAACAGAAGAAGCGGGGAAAGAGAGGACTGATTAAGTAATTGTTCTAAGAAGAAAACATAATAGAATTTAATAATTAAACTTACATTTAACATTGTAAAATTTGGAGATGTAAATCAGTTTTACTGCAAGCAGCTGTTCAAGATTTTTTCAATATTATTTTTAATATTTCCATTGTTTTGCAAAAAGGACAATGTTCTTCTTTGCCTTATCCTATTATTTGGGGTCGGCTCTCCTCATTCTGAAGCGGCAGGACTTTCTGTCCTGGGTTGTCGCTGGATTCAGCTGGGCTCAGTCTAGGTCTTTTGATACTTTTGACCCCCAAGTGTCTTGGGGTCTTCGTCGACCTCTCCTGATGTTTGGGAAGGATAAAGCTTGCTTCAAATAGTCGTCGCCTCGTCTCATTACATGGCCATACCATCACAAACGGCATTCAATGACCTTCTCTGCTACTGGTGCAACGAGAGGTCATTGACAATCTAGTTTAATAAAAAAAATAATGAAAATAAAAGATAAGGCTACTTTCTCTCGAACATTAATCAGAATGTCGAATTTAAATAATACTCGTATATAACTCTTGTTCTAATGATACTTTAAGTTTAAGATGTCTAATGTAAATCTATCTTAAAACGATTTTGAATAGATGCATATAAATTATATTATCACTGCGATACAATGTTTTAGTAGTCACAAAGGATTTCGTTATTTTTTTTACACAAAATATTTCAAAAATTTTTACTTTTAAAACCCGTCACTTATAACTTACTTTTTGACATGCGCAATATAAAGTAATAATGTACCCCATTTGCAAATCTGTATTTATAACTATTTTAAACTGTCATATGGTCACTTGAAATAGAGTAATTATTAACGGGACTTTTACCATGTGTATTGTTTGTGAGTATCTGATATCCCACCCACCCGCATTAACTTCAGTAGGTAATTCCGTGATCATGACGCATCCAACTGTGTCGAAATATCGGATACTCACTAATAATAAAATAGAATACATTATTACATGGTAAGAGTCCCGTTAATAATTACCCTACTGTAGTTATAAACCTTTAAAATGGATTTTGATTACTAAATGGGGTTAAAATAACAACACAAATAACATTTAACTTAGATATATGTATATATATTGGGGTAAACTGAGGTAAGATTAATTAGACTAGACTAATTTGTAAACAAAGATATCAATGCCTCCAATGGTGCTTTTACTACGAGTATATATCCTCTAAATTATGTTTTAACAACTGCAAACAAAATTAGCCAGGGTACTTTGTGATTTTCGCTGCAAGCCAACTGCGGCCTAATACGGATTGGTGGTTGTTAACGACTGCTTATGCAGCCGGGACCAACGGCTTTACGTGCCTTCCGAAGCACGGTGGAGCTCAAGATGAAAATTTTTGGTCACCCATCCGATGACCGGCCTTTGCGAAAGTTGCTTAACCTCAGCACTCTCAGACCAGCGTTAACCACTGCACCATCGAGCTCCTCCAGCTAATTATAATAGCATAAGTTTATTACAACAGAAATCTGCACCGAGAAACAAGTTTCTACTCTGTATTATTCTACTTACAGTGTATTAGTAATTAAGATAGACCGGGCGATATGACCGGTCCGTATAGATCCGTTATTGTCTTTAACGACCTATAATTGTCTGAGAGAGTATTATGTGGGATTTGTGAAAAAATATATATTGGTGTTATAAATAACGGCGGGCTATTGTTGCGGGGTTGATAACTCCTAATAGCTTAACGATTTTGTGCCAAAAGTGGCGTCAATGCAATGGTGTCTGTTCATTAATAATGATAAAGTGCCCTTATCAGTTAGTTGAGTGTGCTTGAAAGAGTGTTATGTTACGCTTAAGAAAACACTGTGTGGTGGTAATGTGGAGGCGAGTAGTGAAATAGCAATAACGCTCATTTTCCTCTAACTTTTTTGTATTAACGGCGAGGTGTAGTGTGTACTTTTATTAGACAAGTGAACAATCCAAATGGGTAGGCGGGGAAGTCTGAATTTGTAAGAGATAGGGAAATAAGTTTTAAGTAACCATGCAGTCCATTTTAAAGTTAAATATGACCGACTATCTGGTGAAGGTCGCGGGATGTCGCTGGATGCGAGCAGCACAAAACCGGTCGTTGTGGAGATCCTTGAGGGAGGCCCTTGTCTAGCAGTGGACGTCTTTTAGCTTAGATGATGATGATGATGATGATGAAAAAAATAATTTAATACTCCCATATACATCCAGGCATCGAACCCCGTCAAATATTTTAAAATAGTTACAGTTGTTTGTTGTAGTAATTGATACTGCGGAATAGTGCGGATTGTAAGTAAAACTTTGAAAGTTTGAAAATTGGAATATAAACGTTTTTGGCAGTTAAATAAAGCCAAATTTTACTAACCCAAAATGAAATTTGTTTTTGAACAATTTATAAACGTATAGTCGTCACCTGTATATTCGACTTAGGATGGAGTCACGAAAACATTCCAATTACACACTCGAAATCAAACAAATATTTGGCGTTGCATGAACAAGGACACAAGTGCAAAAATGTTGAGGTAATAGCGGCATCAATAAACAAATAAAGCAATTTATTTCAATGTTTGCTGCCAAAAATTGCAATTTTCCTTCCTAATGCAACGCCAATTGTTCGATATTCGATTCTTGCTCGATTTTGAACATAGATATAAGTAGTATATTGCTTTCAATATTAGAAAAAATATTTATAGTATTGATAGTTTTTCACTAAGAACTCTGGACTTTATTTTAATAGTATCGGTAACCCCTTGAGCGTCGATCAACCTCCAGGTGGCCGATACAAATTAAAATTCTATTGTGTCTGGTATTCGCGCGCTCGAGCTCATAAGCAAGTTTAAGGTTAAAAGACTTAATACGGATGTCGCGTTATGGTTATTTAAACTGTAAAATGTCTAAACAGGTAGTGGTTTTTCGTTGTACTAGTCGTTAGTAGTTAGTAGTATTTTGATATGTAAATGACTTATGTGATTTGACACATTCCATAGTGGAGTTTTAGGCTTGTTTCTCACGTACCACAAGTACAACCACACCACAAACACAACACGTGGGCGGGCGCTAATTTGAATGAAAATTAATAGTTGAATTCACACGAGCCACATTTTGCCGTCATTATTTACCGCGTCATTCTTCTCCACAGCCTTACGTGATCTTTTAACATGGTCTCCACTAGGTTTAAATTAAACATATACCCCCTTACAAATAAGTTCTTCTGCGGATCTCCTCATTTCTGATTCGATCACGCACAGAAACCCCGAGCATAGCTCTCTGCATCCTCTCTGTTTATGTATTTTGTTTAATTTAAACATAGTGGGGACCATATTAAAAGACCACGTAAGACTCACGTGTGTCATACATTGGAATTATTTATATCGCCTTAAAACTATATATTATTTTACACGCTTTAATTTTTAAATTGAATATTAATCGACTACAAACTAATTTAAACAGATGCACAACATCGACAAATCATTGTACCTACCTACCTATAAGGCTAGCAATTCTTTTGTTATGGAAAAAAACCTTGTCTTCAGTACCAAAATCTGGCTAGCTCCAACATCATCTCTATGCCTGTCGTCATAACGACAGTTAAGACATGTTAGGAAGTGCGCAGACGACGCATTTTTGTTCGCTAGCTTTCAACTTTCAGTTCCTTGTGTGCAATAGGAGTGCGTTAGTCGATGAAGTTGTAAGCGTTTTATTTTGATGGACTAAGAGAGCCCCCGACTATAGTCCGTCGTCTGCGCAATGCCTAAGAGATTAGATGCAGTTCTTCAGTAGTCGAGGATGCCGGGAGAAGTGCGTGTCCTAGCCTTATGGACACTTATTATCAAGGGAGTTAAAGGCCAAGCGCTTCTCTATGGTATAATTAACTATATTGAGAAATATGCTTATTAAAAAAAATAATGCACTATTTATTATTTGGCAAGCGTGGTGATTAAGCCAGTACCCGTTAATTGTAGCGATGACTTGATTTCAAAGATGGAGGCCTTTGCCCAGCAGTGGGACAGTTATAGGCTGTTTACTTTACTTATATATAATTTTACGCAAATATTGTTGTGAACAAATTACAATTTGAAAAAAGACAAAGTGTTGAAAAAATTTCACGAGCGGGATTAGAACCCGCACCCCATGACATGCCGGGTCAGGTGCACTGCCAACTATGCTATCGCGGCTCAATTCAACTCGCCGAAATATTTTTTTTTCAAATTGTACTTTTCTTATGTAAAGTAAAAACGGGCACTGCTCCTTTTAAGAGGATATTTTGCGTTCGTGTGTCATTTTCTTTTCACTAACGATTTACTGTGCTATTCTTATGTTAGATCGGATTGTACAAATATGATTAACTAAAAAGCTAAAAGTTGTCCCGAAAAAAGAGCAGAAAATAATCTCTTTTACAGGTACATAATTTGAGGGGCGAAGTAACCCCAAGTCGTTCTCGTCTCACGATAAAGTTTATAAAAGTAACTTCATAAGACGGCTTTATTAGACAATTTCCAGGTGTAGGGCATTTGACGTCTTTGTTATTAATTTCTGATGGATACCAAAATCTCCTCAATCTCCCCCGGGGTTCGACGTTTAAAACACTCGAACTTTTATAATTCTTAATTCATTTATTCACTTGAAATTTGCAACAATAGGCATATCTAAAACCTTTAAACGAGCAATTCTTGTATATATGTATATATGCGAGTATAATCTGAATCTCGGAAACGGCTCCAACGATTTTCATGAAATTTAGTATGCAGGGGGTTTCGGGGGCGATAAATCGATCTAGCTAGGTTTCATTTTTAGAAAACGTCGTTTTATTCGTAAAAAAATACCGAGCAAAGCTTGGTCATCCAGGTACTAATGATTAAAAAAAAGAGAATGGGAAGAGAAAGTTGCGAATTCACCTTTACAAACGTATTTGAGGTGTATTGCGTTTTTCGATTGATTTGTATTTTGTATTTTAGTGTTTATTTGTTTACGCAAGTATACAGAGGTTAATATTTTGGATCACAATAGTACAGATAATCTTATCTCTAAAAAGAGATGTTTCCCAGTTGATTATGGTGACAAGATATAATAATTTGTTTGTTACTTTGTAAGCTTTTTGAATTATTGCTAGTGTTTTTTTTATTTATTATAGACAAGGCAAATGACTCTGCTCTATCTGATGTTAAGCAGAAATGGATTGCGATGATGTGAAAACAGCTAGATGTAGGTACTCCGCTAGTAAGGTACAAATCTGCTGAATAAAAAAATGTCTTACTAGCTGTCGAGTGTCATGTAGTGTTACAGCTATCCTTATCATCATCATCATCATTCCATCCAAAAGACGTCCACTGTTGGAAAAAGGCCAAAAAGGCCCCAAAGATCTCCTCAATGACCGGTTTTGTGCTGCTCGCATCCAGCGGCTTCCCGCAACCTTCATCAGATCGTCGGTCCACCTTGTCAGAGGCCTGCCCACACTGCGCTTTCCGGTATGCGGTTGCCACTCGAGGACTGTTCCGCCCCAGCGGCCATCAGTCTTGCGGGCAATGTGCCCTATGCCCACTGCCACTTGAGCTTAGCAACTCTTCGGGCTATGTCGGTTACCTTTGTTCTTCTGCGAACCTCCTCATTTCTGATTCGATCTCGCAGTGAAACCCTGAGCATAGTCCTCTCCATTGCTCTTTGAGTAACCTTGAGCCTTCTGATAAGGCCCATAGTGAGCGAACACGTTACAGCTACACCTAGTAAAAATAAAAGTTCTGATACATTGAAAACGACTAACATCGCACAACCCAAACCGCACCTTGGCGACCCGCAAGTTTCTTCTTCACACTTCGGCACCTTGTTCAGGAACCCGAGTTTCCGTGACAGTTTTTTGACACGGTTTCGATGTATTGTTTGGGTTCAAATTGCAGAATTTCATAACCAGCATGCTAATATTACTTGGTAGTATAGATTGTTCCCCAAAGAATGGGAAGGAAAGAAGTTTTTTGACATAAAAGTGTCAAAACAGGGTTTTTTTTCCATTGAACTCAACCAAGTAATCAGTACCCAATTAAGAAATGTTGTCTAAAATCCAATTAGCAAAACTTTTCATAATGAATATCATTAAATAGTGTTAGTATAATTATATTTAAATTGTTGTTTTGCATTTACAGTGTTGTAATATATCTTGAGACGGATACGGTATACCACTAGACCGCTTGCGGAAAGTCTTCTTTACTCAACTGCTATTTGAAGTTTAGTGATATATTGCTTTGAAAAAATATGTAAATTAAATCGTACATTTTGCTTGCGAGTTTGCATGATATTATTCAAGCTACGAGTAGTTTACTGGCATGATTACTCGAGCAGTTAGTTAAACTCAAACAAAATTTATATAAAATTTCATTGTACATTTAAAACACACTTAAAAAAACTCTTATTATAGAAGACATGGTATTATAGGTACAGAGTTAAGCTTATCTTTAGAAGAGATCTCTTCTCTACTCTAGGCCTGACTGCGGTGTCCCGCAGACTAAATTATAAAGGATTTTTAGTTTTTAAACTAGTTTCAATATATAGACGTACACAAACATAAGTACATTAAAAGGAATTAAGTACATGGTAACAAGAATGAAATGTTCCAAAATACAAAATTCCTCAGAATACAACATTCTCGTATTAACACGTGAAGCAAAATTTTGACTATTTGAAGAAATATGCGTTATGGGATAGAACAACCCCGCACCTTACCTTTCTGGAGGTGCTCTTTGAGATCTTTCGGCCCCATAACATATTATCTGCTTTGAATGCTTATTTGAGGTCAAATTTCTTTTAATATTAGAAGGAAGCAAACGAGCAGGCGGGACACCTGATGGGAATCAATCACCGCCGCCTATGAACACGCGCAAGACCAGAGAAATCGCAGATGCGTTGCCGGCCTTTAAGGAAGGAATAGGCTCGTTTCTTGAAGTCCCAAAGTCGTAATGGTCCGGAAATACCGCCGCTGAGAGCTGGTTCCACACACCACTGTAGGAGCAGCACTGTGGTTCGTGGTAAAGAATTACGTGAGAAACACACAGTAGTGGACCGCCATCCATCAAGATGGTGTGGATGGAAAGACAGTCGATTGCGTATAGTAAAGGAAATCAGCGGCAGGGATCAAACCAAACAATCCCTCAGAGAACTCCCCATGATAAAGGCGATAAAATATACAGAGAGACGCAACGTCTCTCCGAAGGGCCAGTGGATTGAGCCGACCAAAGGTTACCAACAAACCAATTTTCTTATAAAAATATATGCCATTATAAAACAAAATAATGACAGTATGTAAATTTAGATTTGCCTCGGAAAGAGAGAAAATGAAGAAAAAGTTTGTGGGATCAAATAACCCCATAATGCACCCAAGGAAGAGTACCTATCAATAAAAACTAGGGTTGTGAAGACAAATCAATCAATAAATAAAAAAGCCGTTAAATTGCAATACGTATGTTTTATTTATTAAAATTACATGTGAGCGCTGAAGAAACATTTCAAACACATACTTTTTTACTTTTTTCACATTCTTTACAATAAGACAAAATCTTAACTTTTTTAGCTGCATCACGGCTCGATCGATTTAGTAATTTTTGCATGATTTTGTTATCACAACAGCTGTAACATCTTTCTGCATCCTCTTTCACTACTTTGAGATATTTTGCTGCGCACGCGATGACGAAACGAATAAATAAATTGATAATGCTTACGCTGCACATTCGTCTTGCGTGGGCTTCACGACACGCATCACTAGTTCGGATTGATTTGACTGCGTGGTTATGCAAGTGCGGTGGGGGTTGAGAACGCCTCACCCGCGCGTGAGGCAGAAACACCTCATGTTCGCACAGAGTAAATTTTATTTCTATGCGACATGGAGTCTAATTGCCTCATTTACATTTTTCTACTATTTCATAGACAGTTTTAGTAGACAAATACAATTGTATATTTGTCTCATTCATATACGTAGTATTTTCTAAGATACGAGCTCCGCACAAGAGAGAAAAAGCAATATTTGTACCCCGCATGGACTGGGAGTTGTGCGGTCTTAAAACCTCATAACGCATTGAACGTGTTAAATAGATAAAGGAGAACTCACCAAACTTGGAATTTCTCTGTATGGCGCCTTAGACTTACAAGAGTCACTCATACCAATTTATACTTGACAGATTGAAAAGGCTACCGACTCGATAGCTAACCCCCTGAATGTTAATGGCTATGCCTTCGGTTTTCGTCGGCTGTCATATACGTATTCCGTCCATAATTGATGCGGGGATTAGCGGCGGAGTGTGATTCAAACTATAACTAGCTTAAACTAACCCCAGCTCATTACTCATGCAGGTACCCGCGATTACTACTTCGTTCCAAGTGATTCCGTCCCTCGAAAACGTTACTCAGAGTGATTTCATCCCTAGCCATATCGTTACGACAAAGTTTCGGGATGAATCGTTTATTATTATAATTCTGTTACGCATCTGTTTGTCGATGTGGATGCGAGTTGTTTATTGATTTGGATCTGTACTTACTTAGTTGGGAGCTAATAAAGTCTGATGTTCACAGCGGGACAGTTTTACTGCTAGTGTTAGTTGTTTGCTATCTAGTGCAGCTGTGTTGCCCATCATAAATTTGTTCTAATTCCTTCAGCGTGTTTACTGATCTTTTACATTTATAATGGTAATAGTAATTACTAGTTCTTCTGTTGTTGTCCTGTATTACACTGAGGTGAGTGCTCTTCGTGCAATACGTCTGAAAATTCCCTTGAATACGGAACAAATGCTGATTGTCGGCAGGTGTCAGGGTGGTCACCATCTAATCCAATTCTGGACATAAATCCTACTGATCAATCAACTATCAGTTTACATTTCGGTTATGTTATTTGTATAATTGTCGAGAAAAACTTTGGACCTACGCTATAATAAACAAACAAAACCATTCCAACATAACAAAGCCGATATCAAATATAGAACAGAAAATGATCCAAAATCAAAACATCTAAGGAACGGTCCTTCGCTAACGACGCCGTGTTTATCCGAATCTGTTTCAGTGTACCTAAGGGGTTCAGCAAATGAAGGGTCGAGGTGTCCTACTAAGCAGATTGGGGCACGTGAGCGGGGAGCCAAGACGCCGCTAATCATGTACCTACCGGCCCTCACGTGGTGTTTACTCGGGCTTCTTATTGCGTTCGTCTGTCCGTCCATCGCATCGGTGCGATGGGCATTTATTTCTTTGAACGCGTCAACCTTTTATTTAGTTTTTTGTTTCGCAACAACATGTGCTTTATCTTACGTAAGCTTTTTATCTGTTGATTTATAACGCGACAATCGTTTGTTAGTGGTCTCGTTTTGAGAATTTTCCTAAAGGCCTATTATCAAAAATTTGGCTGCCGACACAGTATTGAGTCGTTACTAAAATAGCTGACGGAGGCCCTGATGGTAAGTTACGACAAATCCCTCGAAGGTGGAAGCACACTGTCTTTACCCAGAATCTTCAACTATTGAGGAGCTGACTTTCTGATATGTAACTGTCGGAATACAACAATGCTAAGCACTAAAATGATTGTCATGATATTTTCAGACTTAATTAAGATAGCCAGGATTTAAAACAAGCCGAACCACTAACAAAATCGAATATTATATTCCCTCCGCTTGGATTAAAACTTATAACAGACGTGGCAATCGTTTTTTCCCTACTTTCTACCCCTTTCTATGGATATGGGCTCCTTCAAACGAGCCATGAAGAGGCACTTTATGGGCCGGCAGAGTGAGGGTGACCGATGCAACTTGCACGCTGCACCAGTTGTATTCGCGTCTGGACTCCATTTTCACTTAACATCAGGTAGAATGGATCTATTTGCCGTGCTAATTATTAAAAAAAAAATGAAATTATGCTTTTATTATGTGTTTATAACAGCTATCATATTGCACACAATGTTATTTTGTGTTTCGTGAAATACATCAATGACTACTTGCGGTTCCGCCAAAGCGAAAGTTGGGTACCATGTGGTTAAGTGGGTCGGGCAGACCATCGCCCAACCGACACCTCCCGGCAACATTCCGGTCGAGACGGTCTGGTAGCAGATTCCACGTTAAAAAAAGACCTAAAGGTGCCGGGTTAGATTCTCCCTCGGGGATACTTATTTATGTACTTGGTTTGATTGGTGGTAGCGCTTGTTTGTCTGCCTGGCACACCACCTTATCTAAATATGTCGCCATAACATCAATGTTTGTAGCATTGTTGTGTTCCGGCAGCTAGATATAAAATATCCAGTGCATCAGTGCATGGCAACTTCAGCTAGTATGGCATCCTTTCCACTATCTATATCCTTTTCCAATATCTTATCTTCAATATATATAATATATAATATAATATCATATCTTCATTATCCTTTTCCACTAGCTGTCCTCTAATCTGGACTCTCAGAGCAGTCATTTTTCTAATTTTCTATAAGAAAAATACGTTTGATATATAAATGTTAAAGGCATATTTATGTCCCTTATAATAAGTCAAATATAGTGTGTGACAATTACGTAGCAAGTATGGAACACAAACTATTCTACATTGTGTAGACGTTACAACGCTACTTAAATGTAAGTGTATTATTAAAACGGGACCCATAAACAACAGTTTCATATCGCTGCAATAATTTCTAATGATATTCCGACACTGCGCTCCTCCTTGGCGAATTGCGATGCGGCTTAGTATTTAAATTCCTCAGTGCTATGGCTATGGTAGGTATGGGTGAACACAAAAAAATCGATCTTGCATTTATTGCATCGTAAAATGCAAATATGCTTTAGAAGGCCGCTCATAACATGCTGCGAGCGAGATTAATGGTTGCCGGAGATTTATCTAGGCATTCCGCTTTCAGGGGTTTGTTTACCGTATATTTGTATGTTGTGGATTATGTGGATATGTATTGTATGAATATTGCTACCTATTTACCATCTTAAAGTGGCAACATATACGTCATGCTTGTAGGTATGCAAGTCAGGCTGTACACACTTGCCGGATGCCTGTAGGTATGTTATCAATAGTCATCATACTGTATGCGCTTGCCCGATGCCTGTAGGTATGCAAATCATGCTGCATGCACGTGCCGAAGGCTTGTAGGTATGATTGATATCATGCAGCGTGATCGCTGCATGCACTTGTCGAATGCTTGTGTACGCAAGTCACACTGTTTCACTAGCCGTATATCTGTCGGATACTTGTAGATATACAAGTCACGCTGTACACACTTGCTGGATGCCTGTAGGTATGTCATCAATAGTCATCATACTGTATGCGCTTACCCGATGCCTGTAGGTATGCAAATCATGCTGCATGCACGTGCCGAAGGCTTGTAGGTATGATTGATATAATGCAGCGTGATCGCTGCATGCACTTGTCGAATGCTTGTGTACGCAAGTCACACTGTTTCACTAGCCGTATACCTGTCGGATACATGTAGGTATACAAGTCACACTGCTTCACTAGCCGGATGTCTGTAGGTATGCAAGTCACGCAGCGTGCACTAGGCGGATACTTTTAGGTATGCAAGTCACACTGCATGCATTTACCGGATGCTTGTAGGTGTGCAAGTCACACTGCATGCACTATTCGGATGCTTGCAAGACAGGAGATTGCACACTTTCATAAAAAATCTGAAGATCTGATAGTTATACTGGTTTTCCCATTTCACAATCGAACTGTCTCGTGTTCTTGATGCCATTACAAGGTGCCATTGTAGTATACAATACCACATCATCATCATCGTCACCTGGTTTTATGTTCCTACTGCTGGGGCACGAGTTTTCCCTATGAATGGACACACCAATGGGAGAATGGAATATAAACTACCACGTAGCTCCGGTTGCATAACAACCGTACCCGACGGCTTTATGGACCTTACAAACCACGGAGAAATTGCATATGACAATTTTTGTGTTATCTTTTCCATGACTGGCCTGTGCGAAAGTTTCTTACCTTCAGCAATCGATGAAAGAGCACGTTTACCATTTGCGTCATCGAGCTCCTTGGACAATGCAACAAGCTACAGCAAATACGCTTGCAACGCTTACCGCTACAATTCGTATTGTTCTATGGCATTTTACCTCTATGAAATCATACATATTTTTAACGCCACTAAAACTTTTCCAGGCAGATATACCTTGCTCGTTTGTACAGCTGACGTAACTCAGTTATCTACCTAAAACGTCGGGCAATAAATAGTTTATAGACTATTTTTGCGCGTTAAATTAAACCTTTCTTGCCAACAGTAAAAATAACTAAAAAACAACGAATGTAGAATAGTACAGAAATATAACCTTAAGTATCGTAAATACTTTAAAACATAAAAGTAAAGTGAATTCTGTCAAATTTCTTCAATAGATTTTTAACTTTACACATACAGCTTATGGTTGAACATTGATTGATAAAATTTGACAGTTTTAGATAGGTTTAGTGCAGGCGTTTGTACATAACTACCTCTGTGGTCTAGTGGTTAAGAACACCGGTTTAGACCCAGAGGCCCCGGGTTCGATTCCCAGCGGAGGGTACATGTTTGTGTACTCGGTTTAGTTTGTTAGGACTTGTTTGTCCGCCTGGCTAGCAACCACCAATTAATCTAAAATATGTCGCCATAACATCATTGTTTGTAGCATTGTTGTGTTCCGGCAGCTAGAGATAACACTGCCAGTGCCTCACTAGTTGAGGATCCCGGGTGACGTGCGTTTCCACCAATTGGCCTTATCATCACTAAACATCAGGTGAGATCAAGGTACTGTGCTTACCCGTAAATATAAAAAAAACATGTTTTTTAGGATTCTGAGCCGCCCGACGAGTATGCTGCCCGCCTGATGAAAAGCTGCCACCATAATCCATGGAAGATATATGCTATACTATATGCTATACGAAAGCATCACCAGATGCTGCCAAGCCCGGAGCCTCAGTTCTTATATTTTTATGCCTTTCATGACATAAAATGAAATTAAAAGAAATGATTTGAAAGGATATAAAATGAAATGAAAAGAAATGATATGAAAGGAAATGAAATGAAATGAATCCATATTCAAGTGAACTTATTAGATAGGTAAGCGCTTTTGAATCGTCTTAAAATATTTTACCTACCACTGGATCTAGTAATTTCCTTTCAAACCAGAACACAGCAATGCAAAACAATGGTGGTCGCCGTAGAAATAGATAGATACAGGCATGGACTAATAATATATATTACTAGCTGACCGGCGGACTTCATACCGCTTTGACAGATTCCATGACAACAAAACAAACAAATCATTCGTCCGCTTAAGAACACCCGTATCCCACCATGGACCCCTATAGCAGCGCCACCTACCGGGTCCAATTGTAAATCTAAACCATTCTCGAATCCACTTGAACACACACAGAAAATTTCATCATTTCATCTGTTGAGAATTCTATGAACAACGTTATACCAGCTTAAATTAGCGCACAGTAGGTACAGTCAAGGGCATAAATATATATACGTTCCCAAGGCGTCAAAAATATCTGTACAGTTGATTAGCCAGAAATATCTGTACGGTAATCCGGTCAAAAATATGTAATCATTTTATTAGTCAAAAAGATCTAGACATTTACATGGCCATAAATAAATGTATAGTGTCAGTCAAATATATGTAGGCAAATAGGAAGCCATAAATATCTATACACGCAACTCTCACATACATAAAAACAAAACCCAAGCCTAAAATATCTATACTGTCAAGGGCATTAATATCTATACACGCAACTCTCACATACATAAGAACAAACCCAAGCCAAAACTATCTATACAGTCAAGGGCATTAATATCTATACACGCAACTCGCACATACATAAGAACAAAACCCAAGCCAAAAATATCTATACAGTCAAGGGCATTAATATCTATATCATTAATAAAATGATCACATATTTTTGACCGGATTACCGTATAGATTTTTGGCTAATCAACTGTATTTATATTTTTGACGCCTTGGGAACGTATATATATTTATGCCCTTGACTGTACATAAAATAAGGTTCATGTGAACCTAATTAGTAGTGCTTTGTTTAAAAATAACACGAAAAGGTTCTTTTATGTAACTTTCAAGATAGCGTAATAAATTTAAAGTGCCCTTTACGAAACGACGTAAATTATTTTTATAAATAAAGCTTGCCTATATACTCTAAACTCTACTCTAAACTGGATTAGATATTTATAAAAAATGTTAAAAACGGATCACATCATAACGACTGGAGTGCTCTGGTTACCATAGAACAATGGAATTCTATTGTGTCTGGGCCCCAAAGCGTCTGTGTATTTAAGAGATATCATTTATATTTTTTTTGATAGGATTGCGTTCAATGAGGTCAGAGCTATTGAATACTGCTCTTTGGTTTACAAATTAAGTGTATAGTGATGAAAAAGTACACACAAGTGCCTAACACCTGGCCCAGAAAATATGACAGCATTTGCGAATTCTCAAGCAAAAGTTTCAGATCAAAATAGAAACAAAGAAATCATGTGAGAGAAATCATAAAAGCTACTCTAAACATTTTGGTAATTCCTTCACCTAAACCTAACCTATCTTATGTAAGTACATAATTGTGGTAACCGAACACCCCTAATCCCCGATATTACAAAAAGAAAATCACACAAAGTTTAATCAAAACAACCCTATTGACACATATTACAGCAGCCTAAACATACTTGTGTAAGCGTTCAAGTTATTAAAATTTAGTTTGGCAACACAAACAATCCGGCAGCGCGTCCCGACCCTTGTCATCCGCGGTCTCATGTGGACCCGGCTAGCTTTGAATACAACCAAATAATATTATAAACTCAAATAATTATGCCACTTTTACTACTTTAATCAAAAACTTTGGGTTATCTGCGACTATAAATGTCCCACTGCTGAGCTCAATGCGTCCTTTATAAACCAAAGCAAATGGATAATCGACGAAGGTTGAACCAGTGCAGGTTGGCGGGTTTTGACGACTGCTATTTTAAAATAGTAATACAGAGTGTATTGTTAGTATTAATATTTTTTTGTTATACCATAAAACTAAGAATATAATGTAAGGGTTGTTAAGGCGAAGGGTAAGGCACATTAGCGCCGCTAATGGATTTAATTTGATAACTGCTAAACTGGATTTTTTTTCAAACATTGCGGACCTTCCGACACTAGGCAAACATCTATTATTTAATAATTGTGCACTACTATTAGGTTTGTTTTTGTATTCATTCGCTAACACCAAAAGTGGCCATTGTTTGTGAATAAATGCGATAGCCCGTTTTGTGAATAAATAACACAACAAAAAGTAGTGCACAATTATTAAATAAATACTATGGATGCTTTCCTGTTATCGGACGGTACGCAATGTTTAAAAAAGATCCGGTCCGTTAGTAATTGTCAAATTATCAATTGGTGGCGCTAGTGTGCCTTACCCTTCGCCTTAAGGAAACCTAAGGAAACACTAAGAAACTTGCTATGTTATCTCTAACTGTTGAACATAACAGTGCTATTAACATTGCTAAGTCTAGTTAGCCAGGATTGAAAGCAAGCGTATATATTACACTCTGCTTAGCTGCTAGATATTCGCGATATCTAGATAGAGCAATAAGCGAGTGCTAGATGCGATTAATAGCGATTGCTAGATAGAGCAATATATCCGCTATGAATCGAACCTCTGCTCAAAGCTTTCTTAGACTAATTAACTAATTGTCTTAATTAATGGCTTCGCGTTTAGCATTTAGCCAATTTCAAGTATTTTTTATTGTTAGTAGTAAGGGTACAATTAATTGTACGGTAGATAGAAATTAAAATGGAGTCTCACAACACGTGTTATTACGGGAAGAACTCGGGTGAAATTCTTAAAATACTAACCAAAAAAAGTTTATTTAAATACAGATATTTGACTTTGACTTTGACTTTAAATACTAGACCGTAAAAGAAACTACTGAGAATTCAAAGCATTGAAACTTTTCAATGGAATTGGTGTACGTAGTCCAAACGCGATTCAACTGCTACAATCTCGTGTCGCCTCCTTTGATTAATGAAAAAAGTTTCTGGGTTAATGGAGTTCGACGTAGTAAAACCACAAAATAAGGAGTCGCAGAAGGTGAGCTTAATACATACCGCGCTAGCCTCGTAAGGCCTAGTGACCTCATATGATGACATAATAAGGTTTTGCATTACAGCCCAACTAAATATCTAAGTATATTCACTTACCGCCCAGCGACCTCATCTGATGACATATTCACAAATAAAGAATAGCCTGATGTGATCAAATGAGAACAAAAATGTATCCGGTTATATGCACGGAAATCTATTGCTCACAAAATATTTAATATGTAAAAAAAATTGGTTGTCTGTAAAGTCGGTTTACTGACGATAGTTGAACGTGACAACGAAACAATTTAAAAAATTTTTTCATAAAATTCTTCATTTAGAAAATCATTTTAAATTTAAAAAATAAAAATACAACAAAATATATGTTGTATTCGAAATCGGCACCCCCGAAAACCATGGAAATGATACCCATATTAATTTTACATAAAAAAGTCACGTCCGCCATCTTGGATCTCGAAATAGATGTTGTATTCGAAATCGGCACCCCCGAAAACCATGGAAATGATACCCATATTGATTTTACATAAAGAAGTTGCGTCCGCCATCTTGGATCTCGAAATAAATGTTGTATTCGAAATCGGCACCCCCGAAAATCATGGAAATGATACCCATATTGATTTTACATAAAAAAGTTGCGTCTGCCATCTTGGATTTCGAAATAAATGTTGTATTCGAAATCGGCACCCCCGAAAACCATGGAAATGATACCCATATTGACTTTACATAAAAAAAGTTGCGTCCGCCATCTTGGATCTCGAAATAAATGTTGTATTCGAAATCGGCACCCCCGAAAACCATGGAAATGATACCCATATTGATTTTACATAAAAAAGTTGCGTCCGCCATCTTGGATCTCGAAATAAATGTTGTATTCGAAATCGGCACCCCCGAAAACCATGGAAATGATACCCATATTGATTTTACATAAAAAAGTTGCGTCCGCCATCTTGGATCTCGAAATAAATGTTGTATTCGAAATCGGCACCCCCGAAAACCATATCTATATCATAGATATCGCTCGCTAATTATCGCTCGCTAATGCCGCGTCATATCATATCAGATAATTAGCGAGCGAGGTAACGCGGAACTTTTTCGTGCATGCAGCCGGGTCTATCAATTTATAAGACGTTATCACGTCAAAAAAATCAAGAGTAGTTTTGACTCTATCACATTTTTATTGATAATAATTTTGTTCTAGGCGGAACCTACTAAGTCGATTATGTGATCATGTGATGACAAAGGGGCGTAAATATTTATATAAGTAACTAGCTGTGCCCCGCGGTTTCACCCGCGTTAGTGAGTCAACCTTAAAAGCTAGACATATGCTGTCACAGACTTTTTTTAGAACTTTTAAAGGGGAACGATTTCGGAATACATGATTTTTGCGTAACTTTCACCGTTTACGCAGCGCACGCAAGGAAATTTAAAAAAAAATATTTTCCCGTTTTTGCAACTTTTTCATTGCTGCTCTATTCCTATTAGTCATAGCGTGATGTTATATAGCCTATAACCTTCCTCAATAAATGGACTATTCATCACAAAAATATTTTTTCAATTCGAACCAGTAGTTCCTGAGATTAGCGCGTTCATCCAAACAAACAAACAAACAAACAAACTCTTCAGCTTTATAATATTAGTATAGCTTTAACACTAGGCCTTATGAGGTTAAAGCAACTCACGCATAGTTCTTTTTCTTGGACATTAGGGGGACGTCTTTTCAACGAGGACATTTTGCTTTGAGGACCACCTTCTCTGAATTGCTCGAAACAGCTAGGAGCAGTCCGAGCGCAGCTGTTGCAAGATTCGGTGTCCGTATGAGGTTGGCTCCAACAAGGTGGACCGACGATCTGGTGAAGGTCGCGGGAAGCCGCTGGATGCGAGCAGCACAAAACCGATCGTTGTGGAGATCCTTGGGGGAGGCCTTTGTCCAGCAGTGGACGTCTTTTGGCTGAGATGATGATGATGATGATGATGATGAGGTTGGCTATATGTGCGTTGCTCTAACGCGTTTGTATGAAGCTTATCTTCTACAGTCACCTTATTTTGTGGCTAAACTTACGAAGAAACAACACAAAACGAAAGTTTCTTAAGGAGTACACCTGTAATAAGCTTTTTACGTAAGGCAATATCCTATCTATAGCCTTTTAAACAAACGCTTAATAAAGTATTATAATTTAAAATTAGCGGCATGAATCTGGTTTTGAAATGGCACTTGGTAAACATGTTTTCCAAGTCGTAGCACCCATTACAATTTACGGATAAAGTTCTTTAATTTGAACATTATGTTACCAACAATGTTTAGAAACGTGACCCATAATTGTTTGGAGTAATTTCAATCGTGTTATTTGTTTAATTTGAACACGGATAAACAATAATAGAACTTGCTGTAATTCTATATTAAACTAAAGCATATTAATTATCACCATTGAGTAATATACCAAAATACATAAAGACGTCAGCTGCAAAATAATTTTACAATTTAATAAGTATCACAAAATATTGCATAAATTATAAGTTCACATGTTGTAAAACATTTTTTAATTAGTAATGGTTAAAATTGCAACAACGTTTTGCCTCCTATTTATTATAACACAAACAAACTTTAATCCAACTAATTCTTGTATCTACTTATAAAATATTATACGATAGCGTAAAACAGGCTAGAAAGATTCTTACAAATAATAGCAAACTGTAACATGCGTTAGTTAGAGAATGCGTTATTTTGTTAAATAGGGTTATATATTTTATAGCTGCTGTGTGAGAGCACCAGTAAGTTAAAGAGAAGATCTGTAAGTAGTAAATAGTGGCTAAGACCACCGGTTTAAACCCAGAGGTCCCGGGTTCGATTCCCAGCGGGGGGTAAATGTTTGCACTCGGTTTGGTTGGTGGTAGGGCGTGTTTGTCCGCCTGGCTAGCTACCACCATCTTATCTAAATATGTCGCCATAATATCAATGTTTGTAGCATTGTTGTGTTCCGGCAGCTAGAGATAAGATAGCCAGTGCCTCACTAGTTGAGGATCCCGGGTGAAGTGCGCTTCCATCATTGACCTTATCATCACTTAACATCTGGTGAGATCAAGGCACAGTGCTTACCCGTTAATATAAAAAAAAAATTAGCAAGCGCGTTATGCTGCTTACCTTCTGGGTACTTGTTACAATAAAGTGTAATGTAAATGTATAGAGGTAAGCATTACTTGTATAAGCGGGCTCTTGAAAGTTTTAATTTGTAAATATTGTATGATTTGATAACAAAATACTTTTTTTTTGTAAATGTCGTTACTTCTTTAACATTTCGTTTGCTTAGTGCCAGATCCGTCCTACAAACAATCGAAATTCTATTGTGACTATATTCACGGCAGACGATGTTAAAGCTGTGGAGTTTTTGCGCCCATTCTTCACCACAGCTGCATAGCGTCCTGAATGGATAGTAGGTAAAAAATGTTTGGACGATTCAAAAGCACTTTTCATAAGTTTGAATACAAAATTTTGACTTTGACTTTCACTAGACCCCCAGAAACGGTTGCGATATGCATAATAATAAAACGAGACACCCAATTATTACCTACAACGATTGCGTGCAGCGCTGTCCCTTGGCACAACGATAGCTTGCTTTGTGTAAGAGAGCAAAGGTCTCTTATAAAACAGTTTCATGAATATTTATACAGATTTAAGGATAGTGTAGAACGGCTGTGTAAATGATTGCGGTCGAGGGAGGTCTTGAATTTAAATTGTTCTCGATTGCTGTTTGCTTTTAAGATTGTATCTTTGCTTTGAAATAGTCGTTGTAAGCGTTACGAAGTTGAACTTTATTTAGTTTTTGTTACTGTCCTTTTTATGGTGCTTAGATGTACAGACGGCGGCAGATCAACCTACCCAAACCTGTCAAATTTCTCCAATGAATATTGATCCTTATAACTAAACAATAAAGTTCAAAATTGATTGTAGAAATTTGACAGGTTTGGGTAAAAAAATCCATGCTATGAATTAATTTGCTAAGAATTGGATAAAGAATCTATTTCAGTCCTTTAAAAAAACTACTTCCACCCATTCAGAATGTAATGTATCTGTGAAAAAGTATATGGGCGCAAGAAACTACGCTTCTATAGAAGTATGTAATTTTCACGTGCGGGATTCGAACCCATGACATGCCGTGTCAGACGTGGCTCTGTCCAACCCGCCGAAATTATTCAATTACTATCTACTCACACTTTGTTCAAATACGCCTAATTCAGTGTCGACAACACACTTTTTTTAACACTTTTTTTCAGATTGTAAATTGTTCGCAACAAAATTTGCGTTCATCATCATCATCATCATCAGCTCATTTTATGTCCCCACTGCTGGGGCACAAGCCTTCCCTATGGATTGATGGATAGGGAGAACGGGCCATAAACCACCACGCGGGCCCAGTGCGGATTGGTGGTTGGTAACGACTGCTAATGCGGCCGGGACCAACGGCTTTACGTGCCTTCCGAAGCACGGAGGAGCTCGAGATGAAAATTTTTTGGTCACCCATCCGATGACCGGCCTTTCCGAAATCTCAGCACTCGCAGACCGGGCGCGTATCACTGCGCCATCGAGTTTCTCATTTGCGTTATGCGTATGTAATTACCACAACTCTCAGCAGGGGGAACATATTATTTCTTGGATTAGGCTGGGGCTTATTTTATTTCTGCCGACTAGATCCGGGACATCTTGATTAAATTTGTTGTCATAACAACACTGCTTGTATCGTTGTTGTGTTTCGACAGTTCTGCGACAGTCAATAATAGATTCCGAACGAAGTGCGCTTCTCGTTTCCTCAGCCTTATCGTCACTTACCATCTAGTGAGATAACGTCAAAGCGTTTTCCCGTATTAAAAAAAAAATTACGCCTATTTACTTGCGCTAAGACGCCCATTTACTTGTGCTTACACGATCTTAAATTCAGTGTGTTAAAATTAAAATATATGAAAACATGGTTTTTCTTTACCCGTAATAGGGCTCTGTCGATATATTAGACACCATAATTTTAACTTTATTACCTTAACATTAGGTCGAAAACCGATGAAATATTTCAACATGCTCTGCCACTTAAAGGGTTAAATAGACAAATGAAAAACCATGTTTTCACCTTTCGTATTATTTAGCAATACTGACCAATTAATAAAAGGATTGACTATCTAAAAAAAAGCTGTACGCTTTGCCTTTTATAAAACAACTTGAAATAACACTGGCCGATATCGTATTCAACAAGCACTTGAATATTGCGACAGGAAAATCACTGCGTCCGTCCGTTGGTATCTCAAATAAAAAGCTGTCGACTGGCTTGCAAAAGGTCATAGGTCAAGATTTTTCCAAACGTTATTTTCAGTAACTTCCGTATTTCTTTTGCTTCCTCATAAAACGAAACTGTATGCCTGGAAGCCGATAAAATGATTTCAAAGACTACAAAAGTAAGTATTCGTAATCGAAATGAAGTCGAAAATGTTATTATAATAAGAACGTTTTCAACTATTGTAACGTTAAATACCGAGAAAGTTGTGAGCGAAACATCCATGACAAATTCTACGGCAGATTAAGTTAGCGCCGGGGGTTGCGTGCACGACAGACACCACTGCTTATCTTGTCTCTGTCAGGCCACTGTCACGTTGCTTCGGCTGCTACTCGAGAGACACTTCAGACTAAAATCCGAGCTCGGCGTATATACCTACGCTTACAGAGGTGCAATGATTTTCTTTGTTGTGAATGTGAAAAGTCAGGAAAATTCTGGTAGCCGTTTTTTTGATTCTTCGACGGGTAAGCAGTTGAGTTCTTCACAGGATCTTAAGTCATGTAACGTCGAAAGTGGAAGCTTACTACACACTACTATAACTGGCTATTTTGTCTTTGACTGTCGGAAATCAACATTGGTATCGACATAAAGTCATAATGGCGACTTATTTAGATAACATGGTGTTAGCTAGCCAGGCGGACATTAAAAGCCCTACTATCAACCAAACTGAGTATAAACTTGGACTGAGATACCACCACTGAGATACCATGTTGGTAGAATTGAATAAAAAAACCATAATAACAGTACAAGAGAAAAAAACACTGTAACATATTTAAGATTGCTCGAAATGGTTTCACATTTTTTTCCTAAAGGTCATGATTCCAAGATTTCTGTTGCGTAATCGTTAGCTTGTAATATTTTCTACGTCATGTAAAATATTTGTTTACCCACAAACAACTTAGCAATTTCGTGACACTTCAAAGTCACATGTCAAAGTCACATGTACAACAGCTTTTTACCAACGAAACCACTGCTGTTGAAAGTTGGGAAAGTTTTGCAAACGAATATTGGAGTTGGAAGGGCATCTCTCCAAACTTTTACGCAATCGATTTACAGAGAAGGCAGGCTTGTTTCTTCACTTTGTGTAAAACGCAGGCGAATAATATAATTGGTTGTTTGGCAAGCGGCATTAACGGTTTACATGACGCGGCGTTTCCGAAATGGTCGTTTATTTGTTGTATTTATTTTCTTTCTAACACATGATTTATTTTCATTTTTGTTTAATTTTTCAAGAGTCTGTTTCTACAGTTTGAAGAACTTAAAAATTAATATTTTATTTGAATGCCGTGCACAATAATTATCGACTCCAAACTTAAATTATTTTTGTAAGTATAAAAATCGGATTGAGAAGTGCTGTTGTGTCATAAAAAAATAAAATAAGCAACAAATAAATTAGGGCTGTAATAACCCAAGCACTTATTGAAAAACCAAAAGAATATATTTATTTATCTATCTATCTAGGTATACATAGGTATAATAAAGCTAAAGAGGGTCGAAAGCCTGTACATGGAAGATATTCGAAAAAAGTTTGTTGATACTTAGAATCGATAACAGAACACGTTCCAACAGTTTTTTGTCTGTTTATTTGACTGCGCATCACGTGAAAATGGCTGAACGGATTTGGATGAAACTTTGCACATAGACAGACCATGACCCGGACTAAGATATAGGATATAGGATAGGAATTTGGTAACAGGTTCCCGTGGGATATCGTAGTCTTCGCGAAGTCGCGGGCGACAACTAGTAATAAATAAAGTTAAACTCAGAAAGCTTTTTTAATATGGCGCATAAAATTCCAAATCAATTCAAGACTATTATGAGTTTAAAAAAAATTACTAAACTGTGGTTCTCTTAGTTACGCTCCATAATTAATGCCGTTCAATATTTATGCCGGATCGACTTCGGGCATATTAATTAGGAGTAACTAAGTGAATAAGTACTTAATAATTATTCCAAATGCAAAGACAATCAAAATTTTGCGATGTGATTTTATAACTAATAAGTTTATGCAAATCTTGAGGTAACCATTAGGTACGCAGTAACATGAAAGTATTTCCATCACAATAATAAAGGCATCATCATCATCATCATCTCAGCCAAAAGACGTCCACTGCTGGACAAAGACCTCCCCCAAGGATATGAGGGGTATTTGCCGTAATCGCCACGCTTGGCAGGCGGGTTGGCGATCGCAGTAGGTTGAGGGTAACCTCAGAGAGATGCTGCTGCCCATCCTCTGGAATGGTCCCTTAGTCGGCTTTTACGACACCCACGGGAAGAGATGGGGTGGTGCAATTCTTTATCCCCGGCACCACACAGGGTATAATAAAGGCAAATGCAGATGAAATACGATTAAAGTGAAAAACTTTTACGGATCTACTTGCGTTTATTTTATAGTTATTTGTTAGAAGCTTGTATTAATTATGAGATGACCAACACCTTAGTCTCCTTGTGACCACGGACCCTGCAAAGGTATCGAAACGTCAGGATAAACATTATTTAAAACTAATGTATAAAATAAACGGGAGTAGATCCATAAAAATTGTTTCATTTCAATGTGTAGTGTTCTCGTAAACTTTAGAAATCAATATACAATTATTATCTACGCCATCATCAACAACTTTAGTCTATAACTTGTTTAGTGTCGTTTAAGTTGAATTGTTAAAAAGTGTCACTAAAATTATTGTTGACAATGATAGTTGATAAAATTACCTACTATTCGTATTGTTAGGTATCGTATAGTAGGACTCTTATCAACATAAAGTACCTCCTCATAATTTGTTAAGTGTCATATAAGTTGAACTGTTAAAAAGCGTCACTAAAATTAAAACTTTTGTTGATGTTTAGTTGACAATATTAACTACTATAATATTGTCAGGTATCGTATAGTAGGGCTCTAAGTTATATAAAGTGCCTTGCTATAATTTGATTAGTGTCACTTAAGTTTAATTGTTAAAAGCGTTAGTAAACTTCATAACTTTTATTGATGTTGAGTTGACAATATTGACTACTATACTATTGTTAGGTATCGTATAAAAGGAGCCCTATTATACGATACTAACAATAGTTAAGCTGTATAAAGTGCCTCTCTATAATTTGTTAAGTGTCATTTAAGTTGAACTTTTAAAAGTGTCACTAAAATTAAAACTGTTATTGATGCTTAGTTGACAATTATATTATTAGGTATTGTAGTAAAGCCCTAAGCTGTATAGTGCTTGCTATATTTTGTTCAATGTCAATATTAATTATTACTATTATTATTTTATTTTTTTTATTAAAAGGAGGCAAATGAGCAGGCGGGTCACCTGATGGAAAGTAATCGCCGCCGCCCATGGATACCCGCAAAACCAAAGTAATCGCAGATGCGTTGCCAGCCTTGAGGAAGGAGTTAGATCTTGAGGAGGAAGTAGGAATTGGGAGGGGGGAGGGGTGAAAGATGGGCCTCCGGTACTTTCACTCACAAGACAAAACACAACAGCAACGAGTGCCATTGTTTCACGCCGATATTCTGTGAGAGGGTGGTATTACGCCGGGCGAGCCGGCCCATTTCGTGCTGCAACGCAACGTAGCTCTACCACTCAGACAGTGTCACTCATTTAGCACCACCCAGGGGTCACGTGTAGGGTCTCAAGGGTAAACCTACGGACGCGAGTAACTTTAACCCCCATAGTTAAGGTTTGTTAAAAAGTGTCACTGAAATTGATTACTTTTAGTCTTTTTTCTCATTTTCTCATTCTATTGTTAGGTATCGTAGTAGGGCCTTGCACTGTATAGTGCCAAATGAAATTGGTTTTCGCACGAGTATGTGTGAAATAACCAGATCACTTATAAAACCGTCAGAAACACAATTCCAATAGCGGGGCGGGCGGCGCGGCGGTGCCAGCTGTAAGTCATTAGTCCTCCGATGCCAAAATTGCGTAGATGCCAATACTGGTAACATTGCCTATCGATCGAGACTCTGAGAACGGTGTCACATAACAAAGAAGACCCAGAAGGTAAGCTTAATAAATCCCACGCTCGAGCAACTCACATATAGACCCGTTGCACGGACACGTATCTCGGAACAGTCCGAGCGTAGCTGTTGCGAGATTTATTTATTTTAAAGTTTTGCAACATATGTTACATGGCGGACTTAATGCCTGAGGCATTCTCTACCAGTCAACCATAGGGTGGTGCAGAAATAACATGGTAGGTGCAATTGGGTGAAAACAACAATTTGGAAATAAAAATAATATATTATAAAACGCACAGTATATTACATACAATTTATATAAATATACTTATATAAACAAATATAATGTGTATTATTACATAAACTACTTTTACAAATATAGTACAAAAATAAACGTATATATTTATCTATACTAATATTATAAAGCTGAAGAGTTTGTTTGTTTGTTTGGTTGAACGCGCTAATCTCAAGAACTACTGGTTCGAATAGAAAAAATATTTTTGTGTTGAATAGTCCATTTATTTAGGAAGGCTATAAACTATATTACATCACGCTATGACTAATAGGAGTAGAGCAGTTCGCTAATTAACGTGAATGAAATCGCGGGGCTCAGCTAGTAATTTATAAATAGGACGTTATTGAGATGATTCTGTCAATGTTTTATCAAAAAAGAGCATATCAGACTTTCTTTTTAAAAGCGTCACGATTCGTAGTCATCCGTAGATTCTGTGTCCGGGAGAGATTGTCTTTGTTTGCGTTGCTCAAGCGTTTGGACCTCAGAACAATAATAGCTATAGAAGGAGGGTTAAACGATCCGAACCCCGATCCGATCCGAACCTCCGATCCGATCCGAACCCCGATCGGATCCGAACCTTTCGGAGAATCTAGTAGGGCACAGGGACGCGCACTAGTGCGCGATGCCGTTCCCTCTAGAAAACCTCCGAAGGTGATTCGTTTCGCACGGCAGGGACCCTTTACGTTCCTCGCCGCCCCCAAAAAAGCCCGGTGAAGTTGAAAATGCCGTCTGAGGCAGTCAACAATCTCTCTCCAAAAAAAAAATTAAAATAAAAAACGTGCAACTATGTATAGTTCCGTTCTGTCTTATGGCTAGATAAGGAGGTTAGAGTGCAACAAATCGTTGACGCTTAGTTTTTATTTTTTGTATTGTTTATGTCATCAGTCAGAGGATAAATTGAGTCCTTGAGTCCTTTGCCCGGCCAAAGTCACCACATTACCCTACATTACTTCAAATATGACGTCACATATCTTGTGACACCTTCGAAATAACGAAAGAAAAGGGACAATCGATCTCTTTCCAATACATCACCTAGGTTCATTATGTTATATTGATTATTATTCTGAGGTTTGGACGAAGGTTACCTTCTGCAGTTTCTTATTCTTAGTGACGGTGTTGCCATATCGTATGGGTATGCACTCACGTTCGGGCCTAACTTTCCGTGTAATTTTGGTAGTGGCAATACCGTGTTTCTAATATTTGCGTAATTGCTCCACGGCACTGGCTATTTCAATGGCCTGCTTTTTTGCTTTTATTAAAGCGGCTAACTGACTGACTTTTTGCTAGTGGCTAACACAATGAGAGATCGATACTCTATTGGGGTAGAATCTATTTCAAGAACAGTAACGTATTTGCTATCGTGTGCCAATACGTGCATAGCTACGTGAATAATATAGGGAGTAGAAAAAACGAGCGCCTCAAAAGGTACGCTAATTACCATAAAGGGAAATAGCAAGGAGGTACAATTAGGAATTTAGTTGATTAAAGAAAAAAGCTTTATTGCCCTCCTCTTTTGTTTGAGAGCTACTCAGCCACAGACATATAGGTAAGGTCTGCTGTGATCAAGACTTCCCACAGAAACAATACTCATAGTATAATTATAAAGGGTACGAGTGCAGCCCACCTTGCTTTAGTTCAAGGCGGGTTGCTGTGCTTGGAAGAGTAAAGTAAATATGCCAGGCTATCTTTCGACAATAAGGTTCTATTATAGGACCGATAATGTACTAATAAGGTAATAATGTACAATTATAGGACCGATAATCATACCGATTTTTTCGCCGAGGTTTTAGTACCGATTTTGTGACCGACTTTTTAAAGGACGTGTGCGTTGCAACATAGAATTCTATCCGGTTCATTTTCGCCGTCTAAAAAGCCGGTCGCCGATTATCGGACGTGGGCAAGGGGTCTAACTGATGCCAACCGCGTCCAGAGAACGGTGGATATAACTTGCAAATTCCCAACGAGTAAACTGTCTAAGTAATCTATACTTAATTGTTCACTCGAGAAAATAGTAGCACTACTAGACTAATAGTATCTTTCCTTACTTCTTCTTGAAGCCGATTAACAATAAAATAAGAAATACACATGAATACACATGAATACTCTTCTTAATCGCGTTGATTAAAAATGTAAGCCTACATCTGCTTGAAATCCTACAAATCTCCACATTTGAATCGAACGGTATCAACTATCTTAAAGGGAGTATTTATCTTGTAAAGCGAGCTCACTCCATGAGATTTAAATGAGCTGCCGACAACAAAGCAACGTCGTCGAGGGATTTAGTGTGAGACGGGTTTTCGTCAAATTGAATTGAACGAAATGACTAAACTACACGCAGTAGGTAATATACTTTTCATTGAACACCGGCGTAAAGCTGGTGTCACACTGCGGCGCACGCGTGCACGGGCACGCGGAGCATTTTAGCTGCGTAGCTGCTGGTTAGTTAGATAGCGAGTATATACGTTTCCACTGCAACTCATACTATATTTATTTATTTATTTACTTATTAGGTACACAAAACAGATAGAAAAACAGAGAAAAATAACAAAAGAGCATGATAAATTGTATACTCTCAAAACATGTGTACACAACACGATTAATAATAAGCGTCTATGTTAAAGTTTACCTAATCTAAAACTAAAGGTAATACACATAGAATGGTGAATAATAAAAATATAACAAATTGAAAACTTATTCTAGGTTAATGTTGACAACTTTATGAAGTTTTCTTAATAAGTGGGAGATGCCGAGCCGAGAATTACCCGGACATTTTTTTTAAATTCATGTATTTTCATGGAAAATATGTCGATGTTGTTATTAAGTGCAGACAGTTTATTGTATAGACGGCACATTCTGACAATGGGATTGTAATATGATATATTATTTTTGTAGACATTTAGTACAAAAGCTTTAGGCGCCCTACTATACACGGATATTGACCCACGGCTTTGTAGGTACAACTGTAGCACAGCACAATTCAAATTTAAACGCTACTCGTACGCACGTTTCCGAGTGCGTAGCGTTCTGTTGCCTGGGTGACATATTCACGACCCGGTCTACCTGAGCTGAGGTCCGAGCCTTTAAAGGCGCCCTGGGGTTGTTCCGCTCTCGATCTGATCCGAACCCCTAGGAGACTCTAGAGGCACTAGTGCGTGATGCCAATCCCTTCAGAAAACCTCGGATGCTGTATCTATCATACGGCTTGAGGAACCCTTTAACCCGTCCGGTGACGTTAAAGGCAATCAGCAAACTCTCATAAAAAGGGTGACATATCCGAGCAGCCCACGGGTAGCATATACATGGTTTGCAATAGACATTATCACATGCATTTAAATTGAAGCTAAGTTAACTCGATGGCACAGTGGTTAATGCGCCCTGAGATTGGTAAGGTTAAGTAACTAACGCAAAGGACGGTCATCGAATGTGTTACCAAAATTGTATCATCTCGAGCTACGCCATGCTTTGGAAGGCACGTAAAGCCCTTGGTTCCGGCTGCAGCAGTCGTTAACAGCCACTGAACTGCACTAGGTCCACTGGTGGTTTATGGCCCGTTCTCCCTATCCATCCAATGGGAAGGCTCGTGCCCTCAGTGGGGACAGAAATGAGCTGGTATAGAAGTTAAAGTTAGTAGGCTGTGCGTTGCAATGCGATAGCGCCTTAAATGCGTATCTCGCTCGGGCATTAGTCGACGCGAGGCTTACGGCGTTCAAATAGATTTCAATTACGAATTTGACATTACAGTCTGATAAAGACAAACGTACATGCTGTAGGGATTTGTACAGACAGCAACAGTAGTCGCTAAATAGTATTTACGCTCGTTTATATTATAAAACAAAAAACGACGGGTTGCACTCTGGGAGTGCCGGCAGAAGTGAAAACTTGAATATTAACGTTGTGCATTTTTGATATTTTGGAATGGTTAGGGAATAATTTTGCACGAATTGCTTTAATTATCAGTATAAAAGTACTCTCATTTATGTGGTAGAATACAATATTCATTTATTGGGCTATCGTACACAAACATGACAATTTATATTACATTAAAAAGTTATATTAAGTTATATTAAAAATTTATATTACGCCGCGCCAGTTGTCTACTCTCCATCCGTCTTACGAATTTTCGATCAGGTCACGTGTCCTGACGCGAGTTTAACATTTTTTACCCTTTTTTTTATTTTATTGTATGATGGGCTTGCTCTTGGCCTCATTCTAATCCCTGGGGCTAAGAAGAGGCCGACGATGGAACGAGCTTGCCCAGAAACAGCCTATTCACTCGGGCTTTAAAAACTTTAGGTTTATATGCACTCGGGAATACAGACGCCGGCAGGGAATTCCACTCTTTGGCTGTACGCATTATAAATGTGGAAGCAAAACGCTTGGTGCGCAAAAGTGGAATGTCAACCAGGTAAGGGTGGTAGCCAGCCGTACGTCTGGATTCCCGATGGTAGAATGGGGAAGGTGGAATGAGCTCATGCAGCTCAACAGCACACTCTCCGAAGTATAGCCTGTAAAAGACCGATAAGCAGGCAACTGTGCGGCGGTGAGCGAGACTGTGAAGCTTGGTTTTTACAAGCTTATCGTCACCTATAATTTTCCTGGCTCTGCGTTTCACCGAATCAAGCGCGGCGAGCTGGTACTTTGCTGAACCGTCCCAAAGGTGACAGCAATACTCCATGCACGATCGGACTTGCGCTTTATATAAGGTTAGAAGCTGTCCCGGCGTGAAGTATCGCTTAACCCTATTTAGGACACCCAGTTTTTTGGCCGCTGTTTGAGCTTTAATTTCGATGGTGTCACCGAAGTTCAGAGTGGAAGTCAACTTCATGCCAAGGAGATTTAGGTTGTCGGTAATCGGTACAGTCATACCTCGGAAAGCAGGAGTTAGGTTAAAAGGACTCCTTTTGGCGGTGAACAGACATGCCTGCGTTTTGGTGGCGTTAAAACTGACCAAGTTGTTGTCACCCCATTGGGAGACAAGACTTAAAGTCAAGTTTGTCCGTTCTACCATGGCCTCTCTCAAGGAACACAATTCTTCCATGCTGACTCTTCCGCCGGACAAATATCTTTCTGTGACCGTGCTGTCGTCTGTATAACCAATGATTCCGGGCATGAGCAGATCATTAATGTGCAGCAAATAGAGGGTCGCAGAAAGAACGGATCCCTGAGGAACCCCGGCATCGATAGCCATGAGGTCAGAAGAACAGTCATCAATGACCACTCTAATTGACCGTTCACTCAGGAAGTCTAATATCCAGGCACAAAAGTCAGCAGAGATGCCAAACGCTGGAAGTTTCTTAAGCAGGCTAGCGTGCCAGACCCGGTCAAAGGCCTTTGAGATGTCTAGCGAAACAGCAAGCGCTTCGACATGCTTCTCGATTGCCTCGCCCCAGCAATGTGTGACGTAAACTAGAAGGTCCCCCGTGGAACGGCCTCTACGAAAGCCATATTGACAGTCACTAAGGAGGTCATGGGATTCTAGGTACGACAGCAGCTTGTTATTTAGTACCCTTTCCATAACTTTGCAGAGTATGGAGGTGATGGCGATTGGTCTGTAGTTAGCAGGGTCGGCACGATCACCCTTCTTGGGCACAGGTTGCACATTCGCAAACTTCCAGGACTTAGGGACCATTCTAATTTTAAGAGAGAGGCGGTACAGACGCGTTAAAACAGGAGTCAATTCGGGCGCACAGAGTTTAAGCACTCTAGCTGGAATTCCGTCCGGGCCGCTGGCTTTATTCACGTCAAGATTTCGCAAAGATTTTCGTACCTCTCTGGTGTGAATGGTGATACTTGGCATGGAAGCACCACAATGAGGTATCGTAGGTGGATTTGCGTGTCTTGTTGCAAGACGTGAATTGCCCGCGAACAGAGATGCAAATAAATTAGCTTTCTCCTTTGCAGAGTGGGCCAACGATCCATCAGGTCGCAGCATGGGAGGCAAATTGGGGCGGCAGAAGTTTGACTCGACCGACTTGGACAGGGACCAGAACTGCTTGCTACCAGCTGGGTAGGATGCTAATCTGGCTCCTATGCAGCTTACATGGTCGTATCGCGCCTTACGAATCATTCGTTTGCATAACTTAGCAGCAGAATTGAAGGCCTTCTTCTTCAAGCGAACCCTCCGAGCCCGTACTTTGCGGTCACGAGCACGCACCCAGGCTTGGTAAGCGGATTCTTTACGCGCTTCTGCGCGAGCACAGTCCGCATTAAACCAAGGTCGGGCATTGTGACCGTGGGGGATGTCGGAAAACGGAATAAAGTATTCCATTCCCTGACGAATCACTTCCCCGATCGCATCTGCGGAACTAGAGGGATCGCTTGAAGAAAAACACACTTGGCGCCAAGGGTATGATGCAAAGAAATGTCGCATTTCGTCCCAATCAGCTGACTCATATCGCCAAACACGCCTCGTGCCTCTGGGGCTGTTGTCAGGAGGCGAGCAGACTGACACGGATTTCACCACACAATGATCAGACGTTCCCAGCGGGGCTGAGACCCATTCCTCTACTCTCCATCCGTCTTACGAATTTTCGATCAGGTCACGTGTCCTGACGGTCACGTGTCCTGACGCGAGTTTAACATTTTTTACCTATTCCAAAAAAAGTGCACAACGCCGCTAAAGAAGTTTTCACTTCAAAAATATATTTTACAATATCTCCTTTACTTGACATTGTGCAAACTATATCAACCACCAATATGAAAAAATATATGACTCATGTGACTATGACAGCCTAATTAAACTTGTCCGGTGTCGCGTGGGTAAGCTTCGTTTATTTCTATATTGCCCACTTGAGCCACATTTTATTGAAAACCGTTATAAAGCCAAACTGCTGACATCATCTATTTTTTGTAGAGAACTGTCCTCGTACTAACGTATGCAGACACTATTATTTGTTGAGCATTGATTTACTTTATCTGTCATAAGTTAGTATTAAAATATTTTATAGTTTATGTCATTTCGAAGTAAATAGTTTTAAAGAAGGAAATACAAATAAAATATTAATAATTTACATCCAAATTCTGTGAAATAGAGATATAGCTATATTATGAAATAGTAACAATATAAAACGTTGATTTTTATTTAAAATGAAATGTAAATTGTTTATTCAAAGTAATACTTAATTGACTAGTATTAGTGTAATATAAACTCTATTTTTAATTTTTTTTAAATGAATCTAATTTCAAGCTTATATTCTGTTTTTATTAAGGCCCCTAGTCTATAAACAAAATTTAACAATTCGTAGTTTCAGCGTTGTGATAGGGCTAATTAAAATTAATCAATGTTGTTTCAAATAACTATTAATCTAAATAAACAAGTTTTAAAAAATGCAATGCAAATAGTTTTCCTTTATTCCACTGCACAAATACTGGATTGAACACAATAAATTGGAAGGACACGCACAAAACACCGGTTTACTGGAACTGTATGTAAATAAGAATAAGGTTGAAAACTGTTTGGCAAATGTGGAGTGTTGTGCAACAGATTGAATTTCATCCCACCCACAAGTCGTTCAGGGTTGCGTCAGGTCACAAATTGTAAGCAATTTACTATCAAACGCAGTTAGACTTTACAGTTGTTACTGTTAAAAATGACATAGACAAACTGGTCAGGTATTTTCAAACCATCACATTATATGGGGATCATCAACATTAGCTTCTTTCTGTAAAGCGTCCTATCCGACTAGCGGGATTTGAACCCGAACCTTCCGAACCCATCCCGGTCACGTATTCTACAATAAGGCTATCGTGGCTGTAACTAGGTGGATTTGAACCCGTAGTCAAGATAGAAGTCTTGACCCGGGTCAAGTATCGCCGTGCCATCGTGACCCGTGCAAATATAGTCTACGTACTTGAATTTTAAGCCAAATTAAGCCTTATATAATGCCAATAATTACGTCATCGACCTTAAAATAATTCAAGGATCGGTTAAGTAAGTAAGTACCTAAACTAAAAATAAACATTTTACGCCCGTTTTATTGCGAGCAAATATAAAATTTGGGCTGGTAAACATAGACCTCCCAAGTTTTCCACAATCGTTTGCAATCACAACTTGTAACCAGCTTCTAGCGGATTTTTCCGGCCCACGGAAGTAACAGTTTTAATTAATTTTTAAAAAGTAACCCCTCAATTTGACATTTAATTGAGACGGCAAACATTCGTTCTAATATTGTCAGAAAAGCAAAACTTTTTGTTCACACTTATAAATACACAATTGTTCGTATGTACGGAGTAATCTGAAACTACTGATACGATTCCGAATCTCTCTATGATTTTTTTTATATTTCTTCCCCGAAATTGTGGTATCTGTATTTTATTTTGAACAAAAGTAGTTCTCTGTTTGAAATTCCAGTATTATAAATGAAATAGGAAAAATATGCGCTGTTTTATCACATGAGTAATATCTAAATAGATATTTACTCATGTGGTTTTATGCTTTTATAAGATAAAGATAAATAAACTTTATTGTACACCAAAAATAAAACATTTGACAAAAACTTACATAAAAATACACGTACAAAGGGCGGTCTTATCACTAAGAGTGATCTCTTCCAGACAACCTTTGGATGGATAAAAAATATTTGAATTTGAAGTGGGTTCGTCGTCGCGTCGGTGCACCATAAATAATTATACCTTTAATATTGCTTTTATATACTACGTGTAACAGAAAGGTGTGGTCAAAATGAAAAGATCTAAAGTGTATCCGATCTAGATATTGTATGCAGAGTTACTAAGACACGGCACGGCATCGAATGGAAAGAGCAGCCGGGTATGAAACACTCCAAATCCTTCCTAGGTGAAAACGCTTAAGAACGGAGTAAGTTCATATGCGGAGGCAGTAGAAGGCAGGCCCGATTAACCATCGGTGCCTTGACAGGGCACTATGCCACAAAACAAATGCTCCACAGAATGCATCTATTAACAAATAACTTGTGTAGGGCATGTGGAGAGGAAACGGAGTCAATGCAGCACCTACTGTGTGACTCTCTAGGAAAAGAATGGGACTCCTGGGGTCGGCTTATCCGAGACCGGAGGACTTCAGGCTCTTCGCTCTTAAGGACGTGGCCAAACTTATGGCATCTATCTTTACAGAGGAAGAAGAGTGAAAGGACGGGGTTGCACAAAAGATCCCGATCGGTCGAAGTGCTACTGCAAGAGGGAAACCTCAGCAGGCCCCACTAAGATAAGATAAGATACTAAGACAAAATTATTCACTTTAATTTGTTATGCAATTTTTAATTAAATATTTAAATTGTGATGTCACAATCAAAATTAGCAAGTCACAGCCCTAGTGATTTAGTAATCTCTGTGTACTTACATTTATGATCACTGTTGCTTGATTATGTGCGCCTGACGAGCATGACTTCACTAATATATGTATTTAGCTTACAATTACAATGACAACTAAAGTTAATAATTATGTCTCAGTAACAACACATGGCGCACATTGGCGCAGTAGTTAACGCAAACGGTCTGCGAGTGCTGAGGTTAAGCAACTTTCGTAAAGGCCGGTCATCGGATGGTTGACCAAAAATTTATCATCTCGAGCTCCTCCGTGCTTCGGAAGGCACGTAAAGCCGTTGGTCCCGGCTGCATTAGCAGTCGTTAACAACTACTAATCCGCACTGGGCCCGCGTGGTGGTTTATGGCCCGTTCCATTATCTATCCATAGGAAGGCTCGTGCCCCAGCAGTGGGGACATAAAATGAGCTGATGATGATGATGATGATGAACAACACATACAAGATCTAGATCGAATACACTTTGGATCTTTTCATTTTGACCACACTTTTCTGTTACACGTTGTATTGCTCGTGGTTTTCAGCGTGTTTGACTAACTTGAAAATATTTTACTACAAAAAAAACATTAAGTCGAATTGAGAACCTCCTCCTTTTTTTAAAGTCGGTTAGAAATAATGTCATGATTTGATTCTTAAAAGGGTTTGAAGGGTCGTTCTAGTGACATTACAGTGCTTACAAGTATAAGAACTGAAGATTCAAAGTCTGCATCTTGAAATGCGATGAAATGAAGAAACGAACTGCAATTTTCACATCTTACAGCAGGGATATCAGAAAAGGGAAATCTACTTTTTTTTAAAGATGAAGTCTGAGGTTTTCCTCCACATTATGTTCAAACGAATTTCATAATTAACAAGACATAGAATGACGTGACAAGGGTCATGTACCTACCCCCGTCACGGCTGAATGTACCCGGCCCGATGTGTATAGGTAATACCCTGTTGTGAGGGTCATGTGTTCCATCACATTACGGTTTGTCTACACATTTTTTTTGCTTTATAAAAATGTCAATCATTCACGCCGCTCCTTATTTGTGAGTGACACTGGAAGCGTTAAAATTGATTTTTCTTTGGTTATATAATTTTCTGAATATAGCGGTCTGATGTTTAAATCATTTATGACCGCCTCTGTGGTATAATGGTTAGACCGGTATCAGACCTAGAGTTCACGGATTCGATTCTCAGCGGTAAGTAAACATTGAGATGGGTTTGGTTGGTGCGGATCTCCTCATTTATGATTTGATCACGCAGAGAAACCATATAAACAATATACAAATATTATATCGAAATTTAATCGTATTTTCACTATTAGATTTGAAAAAACGGTCGAATTTATTTAGTCAGAATTTCGTTAGCAAAGTTTGTACCCATAGCAACTAAAAATTAAAAACACATGTTATAATATCTACATATGTAAACTCCATATTTTTTATCTCTTCACTCCTCTTTTTCTATATTATAGATAGATTATTCAAAAAGGGCATTTTGTAGTATTTTCTTTCAGTTGCAGTTGTTTGTCCGTATTTGTACTTAGACTTATTACTACGAGTAAAGCACGGTGCGTTGGTAGTGCGGTAATAAAGCGTTATTAATAACAATTAACGTATACAGATGTGCACACCCATTAATGTAGTCTTTCAAATGAATTACTCCTTGGCAAGTGACAAATAAGCAATTTGTCGTGGCGTACTTACTTCGTCTCAATTTACGGCAATTTGCTGGGCCTGTTTGTGGTTAGAGAATGGCTGTGAAGACGTTTATATAGTGAACACTCGTAGACGGGTATAAACTCCCCGAGACAAGTAACAAGCGCATAGTGCTAATAGCTCTCACAACTCTGACAATAATATATACAGATTTGGAATGCATAATAGCTTGCTTACTTGAGGAACAATGAAATAGTTTTACCTATCGAAAATTTTAAGAAGTGTCCTGATATTGGATCATATTCGATTTCCAACTGGAGGGTACTTTTTTAACCGACTTCAAAAAAGGAGGAGGTTCTATATTCGACGTGTATTTATATATTTTTATGTATGTCCAGCGATTTCTTCGTCATTTGTAAACCGATTTTAAAATTTTCTTTTTTATTTGAAAGAACATACTTCCGAGGTGGTCCCATTGCCAAGTTAAGGTCTGATAATAGAATCCCAGAGAAATCAAGGGAAGCCCACAAATTTTATAGGCACGTACCTATTTATTTCATATAATTTCTAATAATAATCATATATTTGCTTCGTGTAGTCATCATCTGATGACATTGTTGATCTGATGATGATGGGAGATACCACTCCTCAACGATTAGGAGTAAGGGGATTATTCTTTAAATATTATAGGGACGTATAGAAGGCTAGTTGTGTACTATCAAGTTATTCAGTTAAGCTGATGGTGAAAGGTACATTTCCTGACGGTTAAGGAGTTGTGTATTTGTACTTGCCCATATTAACTTGTATTTATTTTGGTTTATTGACTTCACACATTTATTTATGTATGTTACCCGATAACTCGAAGACGCCTGAACCGATATGGAAAATTATTTTTTGTTTGAAAGGATATACTTTCCAGGTGGTCCCATGGTCATTAGGTCAGGATCTGATGATTGAAATTTGGGTTCTGAAATTTTTATTTATGTTTTCATCGGCTTGGTGTAAAATTTTGTAAGCTCTAAGAACCTTATTCAATGTCAACAACGGCGTCAATGAGGCGAGTTATTTTATTTGTATTGAAATATAAATTGTTTTCAAACACGAACAAAATTTTATTCAGAAAAGGTGTTGAAAACGCTTAGATTTATAATAAAAAAAATTACTATTGTTCGTCATTTTAACATTCTTTTGATGTGAATATTCGTTGAGTGACTGACTTCTCTTTTCAAATGATTGCTGCATACACGCGAGACGACTCGTTTAAAGAGCACAGCTGCTAAAAAAGATAAAAGAATTTTTGAGATGATTTAAGAGCATTTTGTAACGTCAAAGAAGTTTCCTTTGTACTGTTATTCAGTTAAGTAGGAAATCTGACAAACTTTTAGAAAAATAGATAGTTTTACGTAGTTGTATCGAACGACATTTTGCTGTAGAATAAGGCATCATTTAAGTATGTCTACTATATTTTTTAAGACTTAGAACTTACTTCATCATCATCATCAGCTCATTTTATGTTCCCATTGCTGGGGCACGAGCCTTCCCTATGGATGGATAGGGAGAACGGGCCATAAAGCACTACACGGGCCTAGTGCGGATTGGTGGTTATTAACGACTGCTAATGCAGTCGGGACCAACAACTTTACGTGCGTTTCGAAGCACGGAGGAGCTCGAGATCTTACATTTTTGGTTACCCATCTGATGACCGGTGTTTGCGAAAGTTGCCAAACCTCAGCATTCGCAGACCGGGCAGGTTAACCATTGCGCCATCGAGCTCCTCTTAGGGCTTGAAACCGGTTCAAAATTTATCGGTTTCATTAGGGTAAAACCTGTACTATCGTAAAGTAGCGTTTCGGTGCGGAACCGAATAGAAGCGATATTTTGAACCTAAATAAACCGGTTTATTTTTTAGCGATCTCTGGCTGCGACTTGTTGTAACTTGTTGAATGAAATACCCGCGCGGCGCGCGACAGTGTTGCGTCGCGAACGCATTCTCATTTTGATAGTTGCGCGCATCCTATCAACATGGGTCGAAAACGTATTTTTTTTTTTAATTTTAACCGGTTAATTAATATAACCCATTTCAGTTTTTGAACCGGTTCAATAGAACGTAACCTTTTTAATAAAGTTCCATGCATAGTTTCGTGAAACCGGTTTCCAAGCCCTGCCTCTTAGAACAGATTTATCCTATATCAGTTTCATCATCAAAAGCGTTTTTTTACAATTTCAGTTCAGTCTCGTCAGGAATGACCAATTAAAAACTTCATGTGGTTCTATACTGAGATAAAGCATTGTTATTTTATTGCAAATTTATTTATTAATCTTGTAACACGAAACGATACTGGCAACATTAATTTCGATTAAGTTACAATGAGAATGACATGCCACATCTACCGCGGCCCCAACCAAGTCTAAAGCATCCGCGCCAAGTGTTCATTGTTACGAAATTCCCCAAGACTCGCCACAGAACAGGCTGGGCGTCAGCAAATGGCATAAACGCGGTCAATCCAAGAAAAGTCAACACAAAACCCGAATCCAAGCAAAGTTAATGGACGAGTTAACCTAATAGCCAAAAGCACTCAATGCTCACAAAGTCACGTCGACCGCTTTATGAGACCACTAACTGCTAATTTCCTACACTGAAGAAAATCGTTTCTTAGGAAAACATCGTCGCTATTTTCGCCGAATGCTATTTGCGGTCGCTGTACGTTGGCATTATCGCGAGCCTAGTGCTATTGATAAGATCTTGAATACAAGAAGGCAAGGTGAAATATAGGAAGTCTTTTGTTCGTTTCATAACTTGTGTTTGTAGGAATTTTGGCTTCCTATTATATAGGACAATCAGGACACCGTACTCGCTTATGAAGAGTACAAAGACCCGGTTCACAAATGTGCGCTTAATGAGATTCTGCTAATTTCCTACACTGAAGAAATTCGTTTCTTATAAAAACAACGTCGCTATTTTCGCCAAATGATCTTTGCGTTCGCTGTACGCTGGCTCTATGGCAAGCCTAGTGCTATTAATAAAATTTTGAACACAAGAAGGCAAGGTGAAATATACGATTTATTTTGTTCGCTTCGTGAGTTGTGTTTGTAGGAATTTTTATTATAATATAGGACAATCAGGACACCGTATTCGCTGATGAAGAGTACAAAAACTTTTCGAGTTGTAAGGCTCCCTAGGCTTCATTTATATATTCTCGACGTCCCACCCGAATCTGGGTGCCGGATAAATCCGTGGTC